>VWZG01011312.1:431436-486914 GCA_013396735.1 Grallaria varia | reverse complement strand
GACAAAAAAAAAAGACAAAAAAAAAAAAGCGGGGGTCAGAAATTTCACTACCTGCCGGGAACCGGAGCCTTTCCGTCCCTTCGACATGTGCCGTCTCCCCTGCAAAGGCTCACCCCAGCCTTTTCCCATCACAGCCCCGATATCCCGAGCTCTACTGGGTGGAAGCAAATAGCTTTAAGTAATGTATCCGACCTTTTTCTATTTCTGTTGGCATTTAATTATCCTTCAGTGTCCCGAAACATAATGGTGTAAGAGAAGAGAGCTTATACAAGAAAAGGTAAAACCCGAAAATGATCAGACAATGGTTTTGCAGCGATGTATCCCTGGCGCGTAACAAGAAATAATGCTGCACTTGGAGGAGAAAACTGACTCCAGGCTTAGTGAATGGATCTCTGAGGGACACGGGGCTTATCCCTCGAATTCGTTTCTTGATAACAATTTCTAATCGCTTACCAATTACTTTAAAAAATATTTAAAACTCCAAGAGGGACAATGTGGGGAAAGCTCCTTATTTAGTAATGGCAAAATATATATTTCGGGAATGCCTGTGAGGTTTAGCTTTTGATCACTCTCGGACCTGTGGTGTCCTCGTTGCTTGCCGAGCCTCGGAGCAGACGGACATTTGTACTCTTGAGTGGTGAATTTATTTTACAGTCACTTTTTCCAAAATGTGATTTGGGAGAGTCGAATCATTCTTTAGCTCCAGCAATATGGCATCCAACCATCCATCCATCCATCTGAATATATATGTATCTATACATATACATATGTACCCATATATATATCTCACAAACTCGTATTGCTTTGCGATGTTGCTGACAGACCTGGGCCCAGGGCTGTGCCCCGTAGGGAGGGAAGGGGAGCCAGGGGCAGCAGCTCGGCCGGGGCCCGGGCAGTCGGACGGCGCTCCGGCGCTGCCCGCTCTCTTCCAGCGCAACTGTGGCCACCTGGAGGTTTTGCTCGTCGCTCCCCACTTTGGAGGATACCCCAGCTTTGACACCAAAGGCAGTCAAGCAAGCTATTCGCCTTGTGCAGCGAGATCGCAGCTGACGATCTTTGTTTTAAACCCCTGCTGATACTCTTGCTCACGATACTCCCACATCGGACAAAAATATCTGCATTTTCACCCAAACGCGAGCAATTACTAAGGAAACGGGCCTCTCGCTCCTTGCATTTTCCTTCTGGTCCATTTGAAAACGGATCCATCAGCGGGTACCAGGCGTTTAAGGGAGAATTTCTTAAAGGGCATGTGGGACGGCAACAAAAGGCTGCCATTCACAAGAGAAGTCAAAGGCACTAAATGGGGACATCAAAAGGAATTCGGATCCAATCGAAAAATAAAAGAATCTGATTTCTTTTCTTATCTGAAACACGCAGATGAAAAGCCCCTAAAGCAAACAGCCAAAGAAAGCGATGTTTTTAAAAACAGCAAGAAAGGGGGAGAAAGGGGGGAAAAATAAAGAAGCAATCTCATGAATGCATTTCTTCGGACTTTAAATGAGATGAATGACAACATAATATCAACAGCTTCTACACGACAAACCTCATTAGACTAATGTCTTTCACTGCCTCAGTTTTACGCCTTAAACTATTCCCGGACAGAGCAATGACTATTGCTAACAGTAGAATAATCCGGAACGACCCTTTCTGTAGGTGAAGAGCCGGAGGGAGCGGCAGCCAGCGCTCCGGGGCTGCGGGCAGAGGTTGCACCGCGGGGCTCCGAGCGGCGGGCAGGGGCACGGGCGCCGGTGGGGGTATGTGCTGCCTGTCACCCACGGCATCTCCCGCTGCTCTCCTTACTTTTAAGCAACCACTTTTGATTATTGTATTTAATGATGTCGAGTAGAAGAGTGGACATAGCTGCTGGAAGATGCATCTGCTCGAAATGTAAATACCCAACGCAAAAGGGAGATTTATCCATGCCCAAGCGAAATACTAACGGAAAGGGCTAAATCAGTTGTTGGTGGAGAATGCTGGGTATCGCCTTAGTTGGTTTTCCTCCGTTTGCCCAGGGAAAAATAGATAACTTTCCCCTCTCCTGCCTTCGTGTCTCCCGATACTAAAAACCCTGCCGGAAACTTGCTGGAGTGGTTTTGGTTCGCCCTGCCCCGGCTGTCTTGAAGAGAACCTGCTTTGCTTCCCGCGGCTGGGCAGGGAGGGACGGGGCTCAGAGGCCAGCGAGTGCTGGACCGGGGCAGGGGGCCCTTCGGGCGGGGGTTCCTGGGGCAGCCGAGGGGGAAGAGGCCGGGCAGCGGCCGAGGAAGGCTTTCTGCCGAGAGAATCCCCCCTCCCCCGTGCTCCCAGCCCGGATAAAGCCCTTCCTGACAGGGGAGGGAAGGGGCAGGCTGCAGGGCAGGGGCTTCCCTTTGGTCTCAGTGTGTGTTCTGTAAAGTTGTGACAGATTATTAGTAAAGGGAGGGGTTTCACAGTTTGATGAAGATATAACACACTCTGGACTATCCATCCTCCGGATCCATTCATCAGGAGCAAGGAGATGTTCCTCTCCCCCACAGCAATTCATCACTGCGGCTGAATCGGGATGTCTTGTCCTTCAGCTACCCGCTCCCCTGGCCGCCGTCCCGGGATCCCTGTTCGGTCACCTCCGAAGGGGCCGGGGCTGCCCCGCGCTCTCCCCGCCCGGGGAGGGGCTGCCGTCCCCGCGGCCGCAGGACTGGAGCCTCTGAGCCGCGGAGCGCAGACGCTCACGGGGGTCCCGAAGTCACTCTCACCACCCCCAAGGGGGAGATGTCCCTGCTGCAGGATAGGTGTAATGCTTCTACAAGGAAAGCTGAGGTGCCTCGTACAGAAATCAGGAGAGATGGAAAGGGGCAGACGAATAAACACATAGATAGATACGAACGAGGCGAAGATGATCCTACGGCAGCCTTTTGTTTAGGAGTGAGTGATCCTCATTGTCTGTCGACGTGGAGAAGAGAGGAAATTAATTGCAACCAATTAATAATTAATCCCGTTTAAACAGCTTTATTATCACCCACGAACGAGAGGGAATTGGTCTGATAACCCCCCGAAGACCGAATGTCAAGTTTAACCAAATAGTTATTGCTTTATCAAACAGAGTCTGCAAATAAATTAATCAAAAGCAAATATGTTCTTTGTGCGGCTCGTTTGCCGGTAATGGATGGATATGAAGATTTGGCGATATTATTGTCTGTCATTCAATCTAACAAAGTGAACATTTATTGCATATATATTAAAAATTATCCCTTAATCGAGTGGGGCTGGGGTTGCAGTTATTGGAGTCTTCCCAGAGGTGAAGTCCCCTTGGATAGGAGAGGGGAGGGCTGCTCTTCGCCTCCCGTGCGATTCCCTTCAGAACATGTTTCAAAATTGCTTTAATCCACCGCTAAATTGAGCTGTTTTACTAACTGTCCACGATATCATAAACAGTTTGAGGAGCTAATGGACGAGATGTTATAAAAATAGTGGACGTAAAGCACAGAAGAGGCGATATATTCGCCCAGGAGTGACGGCCGGGGACCCAGCTACGGCAGACAAGTCCTCTTTGTCTTCCACTTGCTTACATCATTTTCTAATTAGGCATAAAATTGTCTTCATACACTGGTATCGCTGGCTTCATAAACATAACCATTATGGTTCATAAGGACCCCATTGTGGGGAGCCCCTCTCAAAATAGAAAAAGATCTGGAGAGGCCCAAAGAAAAAAACATCCCCTTTGTTTTCTCTTTTGAGAAGACGGATGGGCAATGTCACGCAGAAGATTACTTTAGACCATTAAATTGCCAGAAAGGAAGAATTTCCCTATTAATAAAGGGATTATGGGGGAGCGATGGAGCTGGATGCTGGAAGCTGTCAAGGCGCGATACCTGGCGCTGGGTACCAGATGCGGTACCTGGAGATGACAGGTCGCCCCATGGGAACGGCACGGCGAGGCACATGGGACCCGTGGCATTCCCGCCGTGGTATTTCCGGGAGGGAGGCCGGCCGTGACTCGGTGCCACGCACCCGTGGAGCTGCGGGAAGCTCCGGCCTCGGCGCCAGGATAACTGGATGGAGATGGATGGAGCCGCCTATCGCCCCCGACGCGGTGTCAGCCCCCGGACAATTACTGTCTCCAGAGGGATGGACAGACTGACTGACACTGACCTCTGCCCACGAGCCCACTGGCGGCCCCGAGGAGCTTATGTGCAATTTGCTAGATTTCGTTTACAATAACCCGACTTGACATAAATAACTCTCCATGCTGTGTCTACGCCCGCCTGACCTCCTGAACTAGCGCAGAAACACTGCCGTATTGATCAGGGGGCGCGGGAGTTTTTTGCTTTCTATTTTTTTTTTTTTCTTTTCTCTTTTTGGTCCGTGAAGACCCGCTCGCTCCGTCCCGCGGTCCATGCCCTCCCCCGAGCCGGACTGGCGCGGTGGCGGCAGCGTGACCCTGCCCGTTCCCCGAGCAATGCTGAACCGAGCCCTGCTGAATTGGCAGAGTGGTTTCTTCGAACACTATTTTAACTTGAGGACCCTTTCCTAACATTAAAAAACAGCAGGAGTTAAATTGCATGTCGCGACAGCTATCGGCGAGCCGCGACGCCCGGTGAGGGCCGACAGGGAAGCCCAGGGGAAGCGTGGGCTCCCCGAAAGTCTCCGCTCCCGCTCCTTGCCGATCTCCCGTCCTTCCCTGCACCGACTCAGAGCCAGACCTTTGTTTCGTCCCCTGTTGGGAGCTCCGCAGGGCATGCGGAGAGGGACGGAGGAAAAAGAAATAATTGCGAACCAAAGTATAGGGGGAGAAAGGGACTCCTGGCAGAAGCCTTGCGGAGCAAGGCTGGTGTTATCCATTTAGTGTGACATATGGAAATCTCCCGGCGGGACCACAATTAAAGGAGCGGGCCCTGTGTCCTTTATTCCCTACTAACTTTTGTGTTAAATGTTAACAACCTGGCGCTATCCATTCTGGCTCTATTACCAAATGAATGTTGACTCCAAGGCTGCCTTCCTTTCTGCCTATTCTGGGACTGCCTCCCACGCAGATTTATGTATTTTTGATATTAAATTCTTTCTATCATTAAGCCTGCTCTCTTGTTGACTTTCATTGACCTCTGCCCTTGTCCCCATACTTTTCCATATTTAATACAGGAACAGTTTTGCCGGTGCCCTCCCCTCTTTGTTACCTCCTGGTTGACTGCCGTCCCTAATGGCATGTGCTGTTTGCTCTGTTGTTGAACTTGGTGGGGTCACATAGTCTTGTGCTGTGATATCCTCCGTATTTCCAGCCCTGAGATTCTGGGGAGGTGCCTTGTGGAACAGGCCTTTTTTTCCCTTAGCTACCGGCTTCCTAATTACTTAAGCAAACACCTTCGCTAATGATCCCTCGGGCTCCCTAATCCCCTCGGGGTTTTGTTCAGCTGAACTCCTAGTGCTCTGCCTGTCCCACTGGTGGCGTGGCCTCTCTGACCTGAGACATCGCAGCTCTTCTCCTTGGAGCGGGCTGCCTTGTCCAGCTCCGCCTGGGCCAAAGGCCAGGATCATGGGAGCATTGCATGCCACCAGCTGCTTGAGGTGACACCGAGTTACAAAGAAGAACCGCCAAAGGAAACTTCGGCTCACACAGCCAAATGAATGTGTTCATTTATCTCCTCTGACTGCGCGGTTCGCGGCGCGCTTCGGCCCTACGGCTTGGCTGGGGGAGCGGCTAAACGTCCTTCCCAAGAAAGATTGGCTCACTTCTCCTAGGCCGGTCTGTTCAGTATCATTATGTGACCGGTTTTCAGAATTGAAGTTGCCTGGTGTTTTGATTCTTCCCTGCCTGTGCAGTTGTGCCCTGGAGGTCCCTTCAAAATGGATGCTAATTGTTGGGGCTGCACACTGCTGCCTGCTAAAATGCCCCAGAGCTCCCAGGCCCTGCTCCTCAATGGCTTAATTGACAAGGACTTGTCTGTATTTAGGAGCAGCTGGTCCAAAGCATTGGCACATCAGTGCAATCTTAACACAGCATCCCTAGCCTGGAGGAGTATGAGGGTAAACGTGGTTAAAATGAAGGAAGATTTATAGTCGGCCCCCTTGGGTAATGCGACAGAAGACAGCTACCAAGATTTTCCCTAGTAGGGGTTTCATTCATCAGCTTCCCAGCCTTGGTAACGTGTCTAGGAGCCACGTTCCAGCTATTATTAATAATAGGAGGTGGCCATTTAGCACAATTAGGCAGGTGACAGTATTCCACAATAATGTGTGGCCCTAAACCAGACGGGGAGCCGCTAACAAACAGACCCGCGACCGAAGAGCGCTGGGGCTTTGCGCGGCAGCCATGTCCAGAGTGGATCAGGGCTGGTCCGGTGGGCACCAACCTGCGAAGCCCCCAGCTCCATGTGCTGCCAGCTAAATCCAGGCAGGCACCGGTTTACTCTTATTCTGCCAGGAGAGCTGGGAAAGAGCATCTTCTGCAGAACTGCTCCCTCCAAACCCTGAGTTAAACCCTCTGAAGTCACACACTGGGTTTAAAAATCATCTTCCATTGCATCTCCGAATTTTAAATTAAGGGTCTCTTTAATATCGGATGCACAGATGAAATACATTTTGTTTCTCCTCTCTCTTTAGACGCTTCTTGTGGGCTTCCCGTGTATAGGGATTTAAACTTATATGATTTCTAAACGGGAACGACTGGGTTTATTTTCTGCACAGGGTTTTTCAGTGTTTTACAAAGAAGGTTTATGGCGCGACTTAAAACTAAGGCGGTTTTTGTTGTTGTTGTTTTGCAATGTGTGGGAAATACTTTTATGTTCACACAAGTTTGCCCCATGAATAGGGATAATAGGTTCGGGATCCTCATTGAAATTTGAAGTTTTTAAACAGAAATTCCCTAACTTTTGCTCATTTTCTCAACTTTTTTCGTAGGAACAATGCCAACATTGAAGCCCTCGGTTGGAGTCTGCACAGTTGGAGATCTTTGGTGCCATTTTAGACATCTTTGGATTTCATCAATCAAACTGACTGCAATTTTCCATAAAAACCCTGAATTTGGGTCAGAAAGTGGGCAAAGCAGATAAAGATCGTTCGAGCTGTCTTATAAGATGATAAATAGATATCCTTTCAGTCCAACAATGCAAGAAGTGCAGTTTTGTAATTCACTTCCATTCGTTTTGAATGCAGTGAGTCGAAACAATTTATACATGTTTTCCCATGGTTAGAAGATGTCTTTACATACTTGTCAATAGTAGCTTGACCTTTTTCCCCACTGAGCTACGAAGAGGTGGTTTTTTTCTCCTTCTTCCAGAGTACAGAAAAGAGTTGTTTTAGGTTGGGGTTTTTTTTTTTTCCCATCTCCTTCTTCTATTTCTTTTTAGAGACTAAATCAATAGGATATTATTTCATCTTATCCGGAGGTTTAAGCAGATGGTAGGTGGTTCACCGCAGTTCACCACACTGCAGATGAGGTATTTTGCCCCGCGCTACCATGAGTGAGTGGCCCGAGCCTGTTGAATTTGCCCTAAAAGTCTCGGGCAGAGACCTCGGTGGATTCTGCCAAACTGCCACAGCAGACAGAGCCTTGCTGTACGGCCGAGGGGAGGGTTTCTGCCTCCCGGGTTTCTGGCCCCTCTCTAATTGTCCCGGGTGGAATGCCTTGTGGGGTAGTGTCCGTGATCGTGCCAGGCTGGTAGATGCTTCGCGCATCCGAGCCGGTTTGGGACGGGCAGCTCATGTGTGTGGGAGGCCCGCAGAAGTATGGAAACACCATTCGCATCATCAGCACAAGTCATCTGCCTGGAAGTGTCTCAGACAGTAAGCTGGGAGCATTGGCCTGGGTCTGCAGGATAGGGAAACTGAGGCACGGAATCACTTTCCCACAGCTGGGACTGGGAGTGGCCCAGCACTCGCCAGCCCCTGCCCGTCGCTACGAAGCGAAGTGAAGGACCCTTCTGGGAAGAGGGCAGGCGAGGAGGAAATGTATTTCGGAGGCTTGAACTCCTCCATGTTCCGCAGGGGTTTGCCCCGGCGAGGCGCCCCAGGTCCCAGGTCCCCGCGTTCTACCGGCGCCTGCGGGACAGCCTGCCGCTAGCCGGCCACCCTCCTGGGCAGAGGAAGGTTATGGCGGGGCTAGAACCGGAGATAAGTCTTTTGCCTTTTCTCCCCTCGCCTTGAACACGACAACCCTGCTAAGTGCTGAACACTCTCCGCTAATGGATAATGACCTGCGGTGTGCAGCTGCCTCTGCTCCTCAGATAAAGGCTGCTTTTACTATTAATTGCATTTGTAACATGAGCGCAGTAGGTTCACAGTCAAAACGACCCAGAAATGGCAGCATCCACGTTGCGATGGGCACAGCCGCCCCCACGAAGCATCCGGACCCTTCTGCAGAGCGCAGAAGGTCTCTCGCTGTCCCTTGGGCGGGGGTGAGGGGCAAACAGGGTGAAGGAGGTGGCTCAGCTGCCCAACAATATTTGTGCCTCTGCAAAGGAGCACATGGAAAGGCGACCGGAAAAGGTTAAAGCAGCTCGTGGCCACTGGTGGTTTCCCGCGGCCCGTGGGTGTGAAACACAACCATTCACGCCGTGCAGATTTCGGGACTGTGAACAGTTCCCTTCCCTGAGGCGGAAATCCCCCCTGAACTAGATAAAAGCCTTTTATGTTGTTGTTGTTGTTATGTTGTTTTTTCCCCCCTTTCCTCAGGCGTAGACGTTTGCTGTCCGCCCTCCTTCCGGCTCTTCTGCTGGGCCGGAGCAGAGCGAGGAACGATGCAGCGCAGCGGTACCCGGAGCCTCAGCTGCCGCGGGCAGCACCGGCTCCCAGCGAGGCCGTGTGTGAGGCCATGCTCCGGCTGGGAACCGTGCGGGCACGGCAGCACGACCCCCAGACAGCCCCCCGCAGCTGCAGTGGGGCTGCGGAGCTTTTGGGACTCTGGAAGGAGGGAGACCACACGTTTCTGGACCTGGATGCTTAAAAAAAGGAAAAATGTCTCTGTGTATTTATAACTTCGCAGCAGGAGCCTATCAAGGGGCACAAGACAGTAGTTACACAACATTTTGGGGGCAAGCCACTCATATTCGGGTTGCAGTTTTAAATAGAGAGATGAAACAAGTAACTTGCTCCTTAGGGAGCCTTTCACTCCGTGTTAAATGTCAAAAGCCACACTAGAAACAGATAAAAGGATTATTTCCTTGCCTCCTTGCTTGCTGTGTCCCCAAGCTAAGCCCTATGGGTCCGCGGTGCATGTGGCCCGCTCCCGGCCGCGGGCGCGCAGGGGCGGGAGGGGCCGAGGCGACGACGGGAAGATGCTAGGCCGGGGCTGGAGCCGTCCCCGTGGGCAGCCCTCTTCGCTGACACTGCTTTCTCAGGGGCTTGGTGGTTTGTTCGGTGAGGGTTTTATTTTGGTCTGGTTTACTCATTTTATAAATATATATATATATAATTTCCGTTCCTTCAGTGTATCAGGAAAACATTTAAGGACACCTTTGAAGATAAAACTGACCCTAGAAATATCTGCTTCAGCTCTTTCCTCTGTCAGTGACTCACGCTTCAGGCGTTGCCACTGGATGCCTCCCGAGCCGGAAGGGGAGTGCTGGTAGAACATCTCCGAGTGGAGACCTCGGATGTTTTCACACGGTGAAGGCGGCTCACGCACCTGCTGAGCGGGGCGGGGGCGAGCGGGCATTGGCAGAGCCGGTTCGTTTGGCCCCGAAGGCAAATCAATAATCTTTCGAATTTCGTTCCCAGCCACTGGCACCCGCCGGTTAACGATTCAGACGGACCCCCCCTTCAGCAGCGGATGACTTTCCCAGGATGATAAACATACATTTACAAATTTTTCAGCCGACCTGGCTTGTAGCGGTGGAAAAAACTCTCCTAATTCCTCACTGTTTAGGTCCCCTTCCTCTCGCCTGCCTGAGGGGGAGAATCCCCCTTTCCTTGCATTTTCCCCGCGTGGGGCCGGTGTAGCAGGCACTCAGTCGAGGAAGGGCATCACTAGTGGCCCACGGAGGCCCAGGCTGGAACAGAGCTTTGTCCCGGTGCCCCTGGGCTGGTTGGTGGGGATGGACGGGCCGCAGCACTCCAGAGATGGCGAGGCAGAACAGCCCTGAGCCGCAGCGCATTGCAGCGCAACACTCGGCGCGGCGGAGCCGAGCGCCGGGGGCTGGAGGCTGGAGGCTGGAGGCAGGAGCCCTCGGCCGGGGCAGGCGGTGCCACTCACGCCAGCGGGGGGCTCGCAGCTCGCTGCAGCCCCGCTCCCCGGTCTCTCAAAGCCCCTTTCAGCCGCTCTGCGGGCTCCTCACCGGAGGAGGCTGGAGCTACATAAAAGCGCATTATGAAAATTATAATATCGGGCCCAGAGCATGTCCGCGGAGGCAGCTCGGCAGCTTTCAGCCATTGAGCCCCTGTTCAGCTGGACTGAGCTGTAAAATATCCATTTGAATTCGGTGCCTGAATGGAGCAGCACCAAGAACAACAAGGACCAGGGCAACAGAGCTCCCTTTATCCCCCACTACGACTTCCCCCTTCTTGGCCATTCCTTTCCTGTTGCACCTTTCTCGCTTACGGCCAAATTCAACGCCTTTTCTTCTTCTCTTTTCTTCTTTCTTTTCCCTGAGAGGGAAAGGGGGGAAGGAGTGGTGGGGGGACGTGTGCGGGAAAGGCCTTGTGCCCTTCCCTGCCTCCCTCTCCGCAGGATGCTCCCCGGAGCCGGTGACTCGTCTGGTTGCAGTGCCGAAGGGGGAAGAGGGGGAGAGAAGTACTAGGCACGCCCTGCCAGGCAGAGCCGAGCTTCCCCCGGCACTCAGCTTCACACGGAGGAAAGCAGTGTATTTCTCCATCCCGGAGAGAGGCCCGTGTCTGCCTTGGCTTGACATGGCCCCGCACACTGTGATGGTGCAACCGCTGAGACTCGATGTGAAAGAGCTTTTGGCTCCGTAAAACCGAAGGAGCTGGGGATGAGGAGCGACGGGGGGAGAGGGGGCCGGTTTTGGCAGTTATGATCTATGGAGGCAGATGAGCCGACCTGCTATTCAAAATACTACCCATTGTGTTGGTAATGGCCCGGTTATGACTGGAATAACCCCTTTAATATTAATAGAGCCTTTTAAGGCGGCGGTTTCCTGGGCGCTGGGCAGGCGGGCGAGCTGCGCAGGTGTTGGGGCAACCTGTGCAGGCGGTGGCCCGACCGCGGCTCTCGGCGCAGGCAGCGAGCAGGTGCTGGCGGGACGCGCACCCTCTGCGCTCGGGTGAACAAAGACTTGGCTCGCCCGGGGTCTGCGAGCATGAAGAATTGTTTAATTTCAGGGAAAAGTGAAAGGCTCTGCTTCTGCCGGGACGTGACATTTCCTGTGGTGAAGCCTGCATTGGCTGCTAATAGAGATCTAATTGATGGGTGAAGTCCCATTTCCGCGCTTTCTCCTTTATTGCTCCATCCAGTCTGTTGCAAAATATAACCTTAATCTGATTTAGCAATTCCTCCAGGATTCGGTGCAAGCTTACAGCACAGGAAAAATCGTTATTAAAAAAGTTAAAATACAGACTTGGATTCAGTGCGTTACCTTTATTATTATTATTATTATTTTGTTCAGTTGGGCTTTTTTTTTTCTTCATCTTTCTCCTTTTTTTAGACCAAACCGCGCCCAGGCTTCAGGCATTTAACACGTTCCTTTTCGGTAATCGTTCTATGTTTTATGACTATTAATATCGGAACGGATCGTCGATAATGCAGCCACCTCTCTTTGTTTTAAATGTAAATGTCAGCGTTTCGGAGCCCGGCTCCCCAGCGCAGCGCCAGGCGCGGACTGAAGCGCAGCCCCGACGTCGCGGCGCATCCCGGCCGGCCGCGCACCGCCACCCAGGGAGCGGGGACGAGGCAAAGCACTGACAAGTTTGGCGATTGACGTCGTCAGAATAAAAATATACGGGTAAATAACAACCAGCACCGTTTTGCTAGGGTTAAGTTCTCTTTCTTTCCCAGGGGATAAAATAATACGTTTATTTAAAAGAGGCTGGCACGGAAAGCAGTGACAGCAGGCCCATTCTCTCTCTGCCTGCAGGGATGTATATGGGGCTGTTCTCCACCTGCAGATGCGCAGAGAGGCCAGGGCAGACCTCACCGCCCCGGCCTTTACACCTCCGGACTGTTTAACGGCCCCGGCAGGGCTGCTGGGTGTCCTCAAGGGACCGACAGCCCAGGAGGGGTGTGAAGGGGCTCCACAAGCCACCATAAGAAGGGGATGCCCGGCCAGACTCATGTGCGGAGGCAGTGAACAAGGCAGAGATATTCCTTTTAATTGATTCGTTGCCTTTTTGCCTTTTTCTTTGGCTCTTTTTTTTTTTTTTCCATCCGCGCTCACTCGGGTAGAGAGGAGTGTACAGGCATTCTGGACCTATACAAACTCTCCTCAGTCCCCCTCGATAGGTTTAATGAGGCGGAACGCGATGAAGGGGATTTGAACCGGTCTAAATGATTGATGAAGCCTGGGGCAAGGCTGAGCTTTTTCCGGATAAAGCCCCATACATCCCCTTATAATGGCTGGATAGTGGC
Organism: Grallaria varia; assembly: GCA_013396735.1. NCBI lineage: Eukaryota > Metazoa > Chordata > Aves > Passeriformes > Formicariidae > Grallaria > Grallaria varia. Next base: position 474,427 of record VWZG01011312.1, on the reverse strand, counting down.
AGGGCTGGGCTCCTTCAAAAGCCGTGGCCCAAGCGCATTGAGAGGAAACAGGGAGGGAAGGTGCTCTGTTGTTACCTAATCAGCCAGTGCACTGAGCCACCAGCCGCCTGAGGCAGGAGAGCAGTGCCCGGGGAGGTGAGGCGGGTGAAAGGGGCATTCCTGACACACTCACACACACATACACACACTCACACACTCACACGCACACACACACACACACACACACACACACACACACACACTCACACGCGCACACACACACGCACACTCACACGCGCACGCACACACACACACACACACACACACGTATGTACGCACCCTCACACTCCCATGGAGCCCTGCCAGCCCCAGCCCACAGAGCTGTTCTCCGCAGGTTGATGGTCATGGGCCCACGAGCGAAGGGACACAGGTCTGACCTTAAAAGCAGAGTCATCTCATTGTGCCTCAGACAAGGGCACTGGTGATGCAAATGGTGCCCAACACAACACAATCCATCTCTGATGTGACGGCACACCTGTAAACACCTGCAACACCCACACACACTCCCCAGCACACACAGGGACATGGGCATGCATGTGCAGAAGAAAAGTGAGCCAACAGCTGTGGATGCTGCAACAGTAATTAAAAAGCAGATTTAAACAAAGGATGTTAAAATACCTGTGGTCTTCAAATTTCCAAATGGAAGGGTGGAAGAGGGCCTACAAATGTTATGTCATATTCTATGGGGTTGTGAGGTCCTCCAGGCTTCTCAGTTGACCTGGCCACTCTTCCTTTGGCTGGGAGAAGTGTAAGCCAAGTCCTGCACCACATTCTGACAGTCGTCCACTGTGGCCCCAGATGCATGGTGGTGCCAGTGGAAAGCCATTCTGGCAGACAGGGCATAAAATTGTGCATCCTGATCCTGACAAGCAAAGCAGTAGCGACAAGTGTCCTGCAATTATGGTGACATGCTTAGGTTTGTGTAAACCTTCCTCAGGTGAAGCTCCCCCCCCCTTTTTTTTTTAAAAGGCTTCTTTGAGGTAAGCAAAAACTAATGCCATGTAATGGGTAGATGGAAAAGCTCTGATTTTATGATGACTGATATGCAAACATATCCTATTGAGCAAAATAGTCTACAAGGAAGAGACTTATTGAGGTCCCACAGAAGTAATCAATTCACTGATTAAAATGTGCAATATGGTACTTCGAGTATATGTAGACAGGAACAGACACTCCATATGCACAAGTATTGTGTAAAATTAGTGGTAGGAAAAAGTCCTGTGTAAAAATGTATCCTCTTAGGGAGTGATCTTCTAAACTTTTTCTATGTCTTTACCCTTTACAAGCTAATAAAGTCTGATTGCAAGGACAAGAACATTTTGAAATCCTGCAGTTAGGATTCCTGGGATGAATAAAAATTCCTCTACACTATCTTGTATTTTTCAGTACAGAAAAGTTATAGAAATAGTCTTTTCCCCTTTTATAATAGTCGAAATTGCATCATGAAAATGGATGGTTTGAATTATTTGTACAGAGATAGAATTCAATACAGCAATGAAAACAGGGGAAAGGATCACTATTCATTTTTTCACTTCATCTCTTATCACTTTGGTTTGATCATTCACCTTTGGGACCAATACCTCGATCCCGAATCAGATAAAACTCTTACTGTAGTCAGCAAAGTGAAAACCTTGTTCATCTTATGAAATCCTACTGACTTCCAAAGAGCTGTCTGTACCCACAGAGTGAGCAGATTAAAGAGAGACACAAAGTAGCAACCCTCACAGATGCGAACCGAATCCTCCTCATCATCTGCCTTGGGCTGGGAGTACTCACACCAGTAGTTAATAGCAAAGGTAAACAGAAAACAAACAAACAAAAAACCTCCACTTGAATAGAATAATTCCACTAACTTTATACCTTTCCTGAATGATGGGAAGTTACGGAAAAATAACAGAACAACTTTATTAAGAAACATGTATGATGGGTGAGTCTTGATTATTGTTGTCTTGCAAAAGCAATAGTGCCTTGGGAAAAAAATAAAAAAAGGACATAAGAAATCAGTGAGCAAAATGAAATTATTAGTACAGTGAACTTTGTCTCTGAAAACCAAACAAAGACATTTGGAACAATGGAAAGAGAAACTGCTGGTTGTTTCTTCCTAGACAAGAACATCTATCAATCTCCTTTTATCTCTGAATTATCTTGATTTTATTATTAACAATAACATTATAGCATATTCTATCTTACTTTACATCCAAGGATCTCAGACAATTTTACAAGTATTAATGAATGAGCTAGGCATGAAAAAACACTGTCTGTTACTGGTGCCTTCCTGGAGATCATAATGCCTACCGAGTTTCACAGTTTGGCAACACTGTCAGGGTGAAAATTACTTATCTACTTATTTTTAATGCAAAAAAGATGTGCCATGAGATAATAATCAGTGAGTACTTTGACTTGGAAACCAGGGCTCAGTAGTATTAAACGAGGATCAGAATCCAAGTCTGATGATTGCTAGTCTGATTTCCTACTACCAAATAAATCCCCACCTCCCCTCTATCCCCTGTATCTAGTTTAGTGCTCACGCTAAACCGTCTCCTCCCTCCTGTCAAGGAATACCAACATTTGTTGGCTCCATGCAGAAGGAATATCCAAGTGTCCCACCCTGCTCTGTGACACCTCTCCTCTCCTGGGGTCTCCACAAAAATTGCTGCGCAGGCATTCAGGGAATGGGTCAGTCAGGCGACTTTAATAGTAATGTGGTTACTATCCTGACAATTTTAACTCTCAATCCTGCAATGAATCCATGATTTAGTTGAATTCATTGCTTCATATGTGGTGTCTTTGTCCTGAGCACTTTCTTTTCTCTCCCAAGGTGGAGACAAATGCAAGGTGGAACAAAAAGAGGTTATGAGAGCCCAGAAAGTTGATGGCAATGACCATCCAGGGGAGTTTCTGACAGCACAATATCCACAGGAACAGAACAGTCAGAGGCACTGGATATTGCAAAGACCCGGAGCCTGGAAGTTCCCATTACTTTCTGAAGTGTTCAAAAGAAGTGCAAAAGTCCATCTTCTTCCTGAAACAGTAATTTGATGGGAACTGTTCATAAGTTTCCTCCTTCCACAAGGATTTGATACAGACAGAGGAAGTGTAGGCTCTTTTGGTCTTTTCATGCAAAAGTTTCCTTTCTTTTCAGTAAAAAGAAAACTACACAGTGATATGAGGTCTTTTTCAGCTTATGTCAACAGGAACTCCTGTGTACATCACAGTTATTTGTGTACGTGTACAGCCAGAATATTTCTTTGATAAAGTGCATGATTGAGTATTAAGTTGCATTTAGACTGTATTTGCCTATTTTACCAGTACCACTTCCCTGTAAACCAATGTTAGTTTAGAAAAGTGAGACCAAAACTTCTAGTTTCCTCCAAATATAGAATTTCCTCCATCAGAATCCAACAGGCCTGATGGTCACACAGATAAATCCTCTGAGAGACATGTTTAATAACCGGCATTTCTGGAGTTGAGGTAGAAATGGCTTCCCTAAGAAAGCCAACCACATGCCTAGCTTTTTCTCTATGGAATGAAGTAGACTAATCCTGGGTTTTCAGCAGATGCCTATGCCCACGAGCTTTCTAGAATGCAACCATCTCTCATGGACTTGCAGCTAGATTTGGTTTTCTGATTGCTGTATTTGAAAGTTCTTGTTTGGGTGGGTTCTCTGCTTCACACAGTCTGAACTCAAAACAATGTTTTTCTTTAGTAGAAAAAGTCAATCTCTTACCCATTTCGTGTGATTGCAAAGAACATATCACCAAGTGTCTTGCTGTCATTTTGTTTCAGACTGTTCTCTGGGTTCCCATGTTAGGGAACATGTTTGGGCAAATACATGCACTAACACATAAGACAGAGAGTGGGATTGCAGAAGCCTTATTTACTCAGAAAGTTAGACAGAAAATCCCTGAGGTTTCCTGAATATTTATCCTGATAAATAACTAGAACATTTACTTAAGTCCTTAAGGTTTTTGGTTTTTTTGTTTTGTTTTGTTTTGTTTTTTTTCAACAGGGAAATACTGGCCTTCCTGCTTACAGGTGGAATGGTCATCGAGGACTAAAGAATATAAAATACTTACAGCTTATTACAGATATTCAAAACAAAGTAGACAAGAACTACTGCCAGAATCTGCAAGGTTGGATACTTAAAGTTAGCATATGTGTTTGGGTTGCACATGTGTGCATCTAAATAGAAAATGGCTGGCAGTCAGAGATGCTGGGCTGTCCCTGTTCAGCACCTTATTATGACCTTATTTGCTCTGTGGAGGAAATGCTTTACATTTTATTAGAATTCCCATTTTGTTTAGGATATATTCTGTGTGAACAGAGTCTCTTCTCATCCTGTGCTGCCGTACACAGGCATTTGAGAGCTTCTCAGCCCTTTAGATTGCTCCAACAACAGCAGCACAGGCAGTGAAACGAGCAACAAAGATGTGCGGTGCTGTGCCCCCGCTGGCGTCTGGCAGAGGCTCCTCCCGTCAGCGGTCAGTTGTTATAAGAGAAGAACAAAGTGCCGAAGCTGCCTGTGGCTCCATTCAGCCCCGCGGTTGCCCAGGCAGGCGGGCCGGCAGGCCAGCAGCCAGAAGCCAGCAGGCAAAATTTAACAGCCACGCTTCAAAACACTAGTAACAGCCATCAATGGATCCATAACTCTCAGCTCTCTAGATATGGGGTCATCTTTCAATACTACCCCACTGTCATATACAACGTTTGTCTTGTCCTGCATTCAACTAATTGTGTCAGTCTACGGGGTGACTCTATAATACACATATTCAATAGCACAATGAAAGCAATAATCTCCTACCCAGTCTCTTTATTTATTTAAGTGCTATTACAAAGTTTCCTGCAGCAAAGAGAAGCTGGGAGGCTACAGCCTACTCCAGCCATGCAACAGCCATCCAGAAGAAAGAATGTGGTGACTTAAAGAAGTTACATGTTTCTGTGACTTTTTTCTTTTTCCAACCTGATAACACTGCTAAGTGGTATGGAGGGGGTCAGTGAAGTGACTTCATTAATATTTAAAAATTTGTATTACAAGAAGAAACAGAAATCCTAATAAACAAAATTTGTGATTCTTATGTAATTATTTTTTATACTGACATTTTTAAAGGGAATATTCACAATTTATATTTATTGTGAGTAAAATGCAAATACAAGACATATAAAAGCTTTCTCAGTTTAATGAGTTTGTGGCTCTAGTTTTTGAAGTCCTAATATCGTTATGTATCTTTTACATAAATAACTTCCATAGTAGCAAAATCACTCCTTCTTAGTTCAAAATTCTGTTCAGAGTATTACAATAAAGTACTGAATATTGCTGTTCTCAGCATCATTGCATTAATTGCACAAATGACCACTTTTGGCTAATGTTCATAAGCCTCATAATCAATCAGGTTTCATTCTTCCTCTGCCATCATCCCGACCAACACATTGCCAATTCCCCTTTGCAGTGACTCACACCTCTCGGGTCAAACCATAAATAGATGCAAGAGTTTCCAGGGCAGGGGCTGTTTGCTGAAATCAAAGTGGCCTCCTGATTTCTGCAAGTACCTGCAGGTCACTAAGATCTAGCTACTGACTGTAAAATCCTTGCATATACCACCATGATTTATTATCATGTTTCTTACAGCATATGGTGGACCTGTTAGCAGAGATGAAGCTCTTTCTGCTTGGGCTCTGTCCCAAGGCAGACGGAGTTAACTAGCCCGAGGCAATTTGAACTGTCTGTCCCAAATACTGTTCACACTAAAAACAGTCCAGCCATATCCAGCTTCCATGAAGAGACTGAATACACAGTGAAAAGCCAGATGGGGAGAAGTCTGCATATATGCAGATGATTTGATGAAGAAACAAAAGAAACATATGTAGCAGGAAGTTCGATACATCAGAAGACATACCCAATATTCCAGGATGGAAAGTTTTCTGATCAGCATATATTTGAGTAATGTTGTGAAAGATATCCTTTGAGGGGTTCTTAAAATAATCCTGTGACTAGAAAGAATCCTCTCATTCTGAGAAAAGGGAAAATTCCTCTTTTTTTTTTTTTTTTTTAAGAAGTAACAAAAAAGCAAAGGAATGGGTCAAAATGACAAGCACGTCTTCAATAATGCCTCACCACACTGACTTACAATACTGAGGGGAAGAAGAATGAACATGTGAACACATGCCATTCTCCATATTCTATAGATAACAAAAAGCAGAAATTAGTTGCTCCACCAAAGCCATTCACAGTCACAGAATTAGAGAACCATAGAATCAATGGTTCAGGTTTGAAGGGACCTTAAAGATCATCTCGTTCCGACCTCCCTCTAGAGCAGGTTGCTCACAGTTCCATCCCGTCTGGCCTTGAGCAGTTCCAAGCAGTCAGACAGTGCTCCATAACTCTCCCGAAGGCTGAAGCTGAAAGTACCTGGAGTGGAAGGGCCTACTGACAATTGTTCTCATGCTGAAGCACCTTCTCCATGAGCACTGGGAAGGCTTTTGACAGCACCCAAAGAGGGGCCCTCAAGGCAGGATACAGGCCAGCTGAACAGAGTGGGCCCTGAGCAAGAGTGACAGGTGCACATGTTGGTCATTAAACTGAGTTCTGCTTGCTTTGCTGTCTCAAACCTAATTCTATTTCAAGAAAATAAAAATATGAGAGTCCTAAATGGACTTGTCTGTAAAAGTTTGGCTACAGGAGATCTAGTCACACTGTGAACCTTTCTTTGGTGCTTAATAATGGTACTGAATAATGAGAGAGATTTTAGGTGAACATCATGAGCAAACCAATCCTGTCCTCTACTTTCCTATAGATCTTGGTGTGTAAAGGTTGGAACAAGCTTCCTATGAGAAGTTCACAGGAACAGGATGAGAGCTACAGTGCTGGGATAGATCAGAAGTAAGTTAAAAAATAGCTATATTCCTTAGATTCCAAACTAATTGAAAGTAATAATAGAACTCTCTTCCTTATTGGACAGAGATTCTCAGAAGGGCTGTTACCAGGATTATTTTTAGATTTTTAACACTGACAATGATCAAAAAGCTGAAAATGGTCTCATTGTTATATTGGCCTATTTCTCTGTAGCACCTTCTATCCACAGTAGGAATTGCAACTCAGTCTGGTGTCTCCGATGAGATAAACTAAGGGGACAATTTCACACAGGATTTATGACTTTTAAAGTCTCTTTTCCACTGACTAATATTCTAATATTAAAAAAACGCTAAAGTTGTGATACTGGTAGCCTAGAAAAAGGGTTAAATGACCAGAAAATGTAAGTATTGAGCACATAATTTAGCTGCTGGTCCTAAGTGAGTCAAAATTTGCCTGAGAGCAAAGGAATGAGGATTTCAGGGTATGTGCCATCACTGCCTTTTCCATTTTCTTGCATGCCAGTGCTTACTCACAATCTCAGTACAAGGAAGAGGGGAGAGGTGTGCCAGATGTGAGCACAGCAGTGATGGAGACAGCATGTTTGTTACGTATAGTACACTTTAACTGGAGTTCTCTCACTTGAGGCCAGACTATACAAGAATTGCATGTGCATTGCCAGAACTTCTAATTGTGACAGCTGCAAAGAGAAGGCTCTGAGTCACTGGGGAGTGAGCTGGTTTCTGTAGTTGCCTTCATTGAGAAAGTAAATGCATCTCCTAAAAGACTATCTTCAGGAAACAGCATTTATATATAGATATAGTGATATCTATATATAGATAGATAGCTTCTCTCTACATAAATGAAATTGTTTGAAATAAGCAGGATTTTCAGCTATGTTGTAATATTTGTATATCTACAAAGTCCCTATCTATTCCATATACACAAACATCCGCCTACCCAGAAAATAATTGTGGATAATTCAATGTTCAGATTCGATAATGGATGCTCAAATAAATATGAGAATTCCAAGCAAATTTGTGCAAATGAAAAAAGATTTCCTCTGACATAATGGCATGGTGCAAGGCTGTCTGTAATGAGCTGTAATTTGTCTGGAAGAGCATTTTAAAGGGGTTGATCCATCCATTGGAAGACCAGCAACTGCTCTGAGACTAGAAGCAATGAGCCAGCCTGCCTCGTCTCAGAGGAAATTACACCACAAGCAGGCCAAATTTCTGACAACTTCCATAAATTATTTCAGATTTTCATATTTCAAATTTCATCTGCATTCATCATGTGAGTTTGACTGGGGAAAAATGTCTAGGAGGAGCTCTGCTAGCATTCAGTGCAGCAGTCCCAGGAGCCTGCCCTGGGACTAGATAATTGAATTTAGTTTTGATTAGATTATTCTTGCTGCAGTCTACTGCCAATCTGAAGTATTGTGCCTTCTCTTCTACTTAACCTTCCTGCCCCATGCCTGCTCCAGCCTGCATGCAGCTCTCTGTATTGCAGAATATATTTGAACAATCAAACTTAGGAGTTATTATTTTGCTTTCCATTGTCCATCCTTATAAAAGCACACATCTTTCACTGGGTTCCCTCTTCCCTGAAATCAGATTACTTCTTTTTTTTTAAGTTTGTAATATTGTTTACCATTTTCAGTGGAAAGTGCCCTGTAATTTAGGTGGAAAATCTAAAATCATTACTACATCTCTGGATGATGCAACATGCCATAAATAAGGATCATTTCTAAAACAGCTATAATCATCACTGGGCAATACACACGAGAATAAGAACAGGTAAATAATGAATTCATTCATCTATTTAACTAAGAATCCATTGTTAACCAAAGTTATTAATCAAACCTTTAGCCAGTGGTCAATAGAAAAACAAACAAAACCCACCCACACACCCCCCAAACTAGCTTCACAGTCTTTCTTTGAAAGTAATCCACTAGAAATACAGAATATGAACTTCTAGCAAAACAAAAAAAAAAAACAAAACAAAAGAAACAAAAACCCCCAACCAAAACAAACAAACAAACAAAAAATCCACCCACCCACAAAAAAACCCAACCAAAAAACCTGCCCCCCACAGACAGAACACATTTATGAAACAAGTGTGGCAAAAGAACAAAAACCCTTGATGTGAAATGCAGCTAAATGGATATTATATAATTATTACTAGCAGTAACAATATTCAATAAATGCTTCTTAATGTATAGGCATTATTTTTCCACATTTACAAAATATGACTGGATTTATACATGTTTCAGGAGCAAACTGTGTAACTCTCCAAGTTATAGTCTGGATTATTAGAAACACAGATAAGGTAAACAAAGCTAATGTTGTTCTTTAAGTAATATCTATCACTTCCTGGTTATTGAGTTATTTCTTTTAACAATACAGGGGGGTTTGATGCCATGTGTCTGAGCTGAAGACTTTAGATTCTTTATTGTTCTCCATTTTGATGAAAAAAAATTGAATTTGGGTCTGTTATATTGAGTTTTGTTCCGTAAATATACTGAAATCATATTTTTGTTAGAAACTATCAATAAATCCAGTATAAGAAAAGTAATAAGATACAAATATGAGCCAGACCTTTGCAAAGGAAATATTATAAAGAGAGTGTGCCCATAAAATGTATTAGGGAATGTGCTTTCTCCCTTGTGTTTGAAGAAAATACAGAAAGAATTACAGGGAACTGTGCTATTTTTAATAAGAGATACAACACATGGAATCAGATGACTGTAACTGCAGGGGAATAATGTTCTAGAAAATGATCAGACATGAACTGTTAATGTATAGCTTGTCTTAAAAGGCCATTATTTATCAGCTTGAAGATTTGTTTCTCATTAATACAATTTACCAATGCAAGGCATTTCACTCCAAAAAATGACTGTATGTGTACACATACAGCTATACACAAACCCTACGTGTGTTTATAGGTGCACACACGTGGTTATTTTGTGTGCACCATATGCAGATACATGTACAGATTGCTTTGTACTTTTTGTGTGATTTCTGTTAATCTGAGAAAAGAATCACCACCACAAGATCTGGGGAAAACAAATGCTGATGGGAGGGAGTAAAAAATTAAAGACAGCCAATGAAGTGTGGAATGTCCCATAAAGTGCAGTTAAAGGTAGAAAAAAAACAGCTGTACTTGCTGCCTATGAGTCCCACCCCCCAAGACAAATTATGCTGCATTTTCATAGTAGTAGCTGTGCTGTAAATAAGGATTTGGACATGCAAGAAAGTGCCTGTACAGCTGCAATGGACATGAGAAATCCAGAAAGACTCCCCAAAATGTATGTGTTTCTTGCCGTTTACTGAACAATCTCCAGGGTGGCAAAGGGGAGGAATTCTTCTGACATCATGTGGTTTTGTCTACATTTTATTAAAAAACAATTTACATTCAGCAATGGGAGCTGTCTTAAAGACCTATTGTTTTCCCTTGTTTTGAGCAGCATCAATGGCTCATTCCTGCTCTTCCTGAACTTAACAACCTCAGGCTCCAGCATTGTACGGCTGTGAGGAATGTGCGAGGCGGCTCTCAGCAATCGGCACCTGACACGAAGATCATAGGAGGCAGCATCGGGACTCACTAGTTTCAGACACCCCATGACAGTCCTGCTTTTATGTTTTTCTTGCATGCATTGCACACATGATCCTCAGGCCATCGACAGTGTTTCTTCTTTTGATGTGGATGAAAAAATCCCTGTTTTCCTTGAAACAAATATTCAGAGGAAATACTGACTTCATAGCCTGAAATATGTGACAAATAGGTTATTTGCAGCATCATTTGTGATTTATTTGAACTACTGATAGGAATATACATTAGAATATTATTTAGAATCACGCCGAATTAAACCCTTTCTATAATGCAAAAGAATATTATATTAGGTATATTTAACTAAGAATAGTAGTCATGACTAAGTTCAGTTAATTCTAATATAATTTATAGGCATTAAAAATAACAGGCTGTTTATGGTTTTCATGTTGTGCACAATTTCAATCACCATCAAGCATTACAGTTTTGATGCCTGCCCTGCTGCTGATAAGGGACATTCCTGCCTCCCCTCTCTGCTACCCCTCTCTTCCCATTCCCCTCTGCACTTTTTCCCAGTGCCCAGATTCAGGCTGGTCTCCATCTGCTTTGCATTTTTAGCTTGGTAATAGAATTAGGACCTTAAAGATGTTCTTTCCATTTTCCACTGTAGGTGTACTGTTCTTGGGTTTGCTTTTTTTTTATTTTTTTTTTTATTTATTTTATTTATTTTTTGTCCCTTAAGGCTCCTATCTTCTTGAAGGAGGATTCCTTCAAGTTAATGGTAAATAAAAAAAAAAAAAAGAGGAAAGAAAAAGATGCATGATGGCTTGTGGTCAAAGTGCAGGTAGAACTATCAAAATTTGGCTTTGACTTATTGAGCCATGAAGAACACTGACCTAAGGAATGATTTAAAGCATTTTATTGGTTCCCAACACCAAAAGACCTTAGAAAGAGAGATGGGCTGTGCCAGGGCAGGGCATTCCGCAGGGGCTCCCAAACATAAACCTACAAGAAAGAGCCAGATATCAAGAATGAGTTGGCTCCTAGGAAAAAACAAAAAAAAAACCAACAAAAACAGTAGCCAGTACAAAATATTGATAGAGCTGTGTTTTTTTAAAGAACTTTTTAGAGAGTTGGTTGTAATGGTAACAAACTTTTTTAAAGGAACCAAGTTAATTTCTGCATGGATTTACACCATAATATCTATTTCCAAAACATCTAGCTACAAAAGTATGATCCAAAGTGCACTTTTCAAAGATAAAAGGTAGAAGGTCATACAAGCTTTTTACTACTGTTACCATTAAAATAAAAAAACTCCTATCATCTTAAGGCCCTGTCCCTCACAATATGTAATAGATTAGTAATTTAATTATTGAATTTTTTTATTTTAATCCTTTAATAAAGGATTATATTTCTAATAAAACCAGGACTCCAAGGATAGTGTATATCACACTTGGGTAAAAGAGATGATTTTCTGTGATAAAGTTAGAGCCCTGGAAAGAAGAAAGGTAGCTTGCAATTTCAGTAGTTAGGATTATTTTTAAACCTAGAGAGAGTTTTTTCAAAATATGGAGAAAAATATCAGAGATGCTATTTGGGGATAATTTACTGTTAAAGCACTGCATTCTGAAAAGTATCAGCTACACTCCCACATCAGACCATGCATTGCCTATAATCCAGCTGCTCCCTACATAACAGCCAACATTGCTTAAGGAGAGCAAAGGCTTTCTAGACATGGACAACTATTTCTTTTCTTCCTGATTAAATACGTAGCATATACAAAAATGATAGGAACCAGCTTTTTCGAGACAGCTCAGCTTTTCCCTGCGTTTGTCTGATTTCTCTCAGAGGTTAGAAAAGAACCCTCAGACAGCTGGTGCCCGAGGCAGGGGGCACCAGAGAGAGAGCAGCTGGTGCCCAGGATGCCGCTCCCCTCTCCCCGAGCCAGGGCCCTGCAGTGGGACTGGGTCCTTGAAGCAGCTCTGTAAAGTCTTTAGCTTTCCTGGTGCTAGAGTAGCCTGGAAATGAGTGAGCTGTAAATTATTTCCTAAATCTGACTTCTCTTTTGCCTTCCAGCAGGTCTTGTCTCTACCATTTGCACAGCTTTAACCATTTTGCATCTAGTAAGTCATCCTGACTTGTAAGTGACTTTATATTTAGCAATACAATGCTTCATTGCACAGTGCAGCTGATTTCCCTTTCTGAAACAGAGTTCCAAATCATGCTGAAATAAAAGTAACTTCAGCATTTGTGCCTGCTCCTCAGAAGAATTTCAGTTGTGATTTTGAAAAAATGAAACTGGAACTGAACCTGAAATCAAACACACCTGACAGCATGGGAAAGCTCATGTCTTAGCATCTGTTACCGTACTGGAAATTGAGATAAGGACATCTCACAAAAAACCAAAAAACAATCAAATAAACAAGAAAACCAAAACAAAACCCAAACAACCCCCCCCTCAACTTTATTAATTAGATTTCCAGTTAAATTTTGCACACTAAAAAACATCTGATTTTGCAGACATAAATTGAAACTTTGCAGTTCTGGATCTCCTTTCCTCTTCTTAATGTCAGCCCATGCTTCAAAACGAACAGGTTTAACACAGCTCTAAGGCAGTGGCCTTCCTCCTTCATCTCCTTAGCATAAACACTGAAATAGTGGTGAGGCAGCTGTGTCCTGTGCCCAGCACAGAATATTAACTCTTCCAGCACCCAGAATCCTAAATGCCTCTTAGTGCCTTACCCTCCAGCCACGCAGCATGTCCCCAACACTGAGTGACGATTGAACCTGCCAGGGTCTGCACGAGCCAGCACCTCACCAGCAACCTCTGCACTCTGCACATTCACCAGAATGGGATGTTAGGAAATTTCAAACAAGTTTTGTACTAATAGGTTTCGGGTTTGTTATCATGTGTTAATGAAACACGGTAAGCCTGCTGAAGAAAAGTGACCTCAAAGGCTTCAAAGCCTCTCCGCAGGCCAGATGGCTGTCATCAAAGGCAATACATGTACAGCTGACAGCTACAGGTCTAGATTCAGGAGCAGCAGTGCAGCCTCCAGTTATCTTCCAACAGCATGCAAAGGCAGTTCAGTCTAGGAACACTTTGAGGAAATCTGTTCTTTCACTGGTCAAAAGGACTTTCTGTAATGTTAAGTTGTATCACCATATGCTGGACTTTGGGCATCCATTTTTTCATATGCTTGCCTAAGAAAATATCCACAAATGATCCAAGGCCTTATTCCAGGGAATTCTGGAACCTGGACGACTGATAAAATTAAACATTTTCTACTGACTGAATTTGCAAAAAGCATAGATGATCTGTTCTGGGTGGTTCAAAGTCTGCAGTTTAGTTTGGATACATGATTGATGTGCAGCAGGGAAATGATCCTGTTGATCGGTGCAGGCTGAGAGTTTGGCAAGAGCAGCATCACTCCAGGCATTTCACCTCTAAGTGGCCCTTCAAGGCTGGTGAGCTGACATCAGCCAGCCAAATCCTGGCACAGGAGCATGGTAAGGGGTGGCTTTGAGCACTGCGTTATGCCTGTAGCACTAGGCTGCCTGTTAAGCAAATTGTACCATGTGCACTGCACAAGGGATCTTGTGCTTCCCAGTCCAAGGAACTTCCCCTGCGTACAGCCAGCTTTTGTTCTCTCCTGCTATAGCTATGCTCTCAGGAAAACCCTCTGTTGTGGAAAAGAAAGTACAAAGCAAACCAGTGGAGTTTTTCGACAAGAGGAAGAGTCACATGTACAAGGATCAGTGTTTGGATGGCCCTTTATCGCCTAAGAAGAAATTCTGCTTAAGGACTAAACAAAACATATGATTAAGGTAACCTCTCTTCAACTAATCCCTCAAGAGCACCCGTACCTTTCAGTGCATGTTTAAGGCCAAATAGCTGACATGTACTGCTGACAACCACAGTGCTGCCTGTCTGAGTGGGTATCATCTGGCTTCTCTGACTCTCTACCTGGGCTGCCCTGCCACACATCTGGGAGGCTACAACCACAGTTCACAAAGTCCTTAGTGGATGTTAGGCAAGGAAATTCAATCTCCAATGTGGGACACAGATTTCTGAATGCTCTATCATCAGATCAGGTCTGAAAAAACATTGGACTCCTTTGACATAGATAATAAAGGCAATAATGCCACGTAATCTGGGAAATTATATATATTTATATATGTGTTTTTGGTTTTTTTACACAATAGCGGAAGCAGGGCTGACTCAAACCTTCCCAGTAAGCACAAGCAAAATTCAATTTCTCAGGCACAGCAGAGCAGTTCCTTGGCACCAGCCCTCTTGGATGACTCAGAGAACCAAGGGTGAGTGTATTCCCATGGCCCCACTCTGCACATCCATCCTCCATCTTCCTTTGCTCCTACCCCATTTCCCATTTGTATCAGCATTCAATCAGAGCTGGTGGCAGGGCCACTGCAGTCCTCAGAGAAAAGAAACACAGCCATCTCCCAGCCCCACCTCTGACACCCTTACCTGGCTGAGAAGTGTGTTTTGTGTAGGACTCCCCTCTGCCCAGAAGCACAGGCTGCCCTACACTTGCACATGGGCACGGCTCCAGGCTTCTTACCTGGACCTGGGGCTTTGCAAGCCCCATCAGACCCTGCCTGAGCAAAAGCTTAATTTACTTACTCCTGGGTGTCATCCTGAATTCTGCTGGCGCCTCTCTCACTTGTAAGCCTTGAAGGCTTGGAAGCAGATGCTTCTGACACTGCATGTCTCAGATAACTTTCTGGTTTATGTACATCCACAATGGCATGCATACAGTGCTCCGTGTCAGGGTCATCTTCTAGGACCCCAATGCCCCAGAATTAGTTACCCGATCCTTAGGTCGGTGAAGTATGTGCCACTTTTTTTGGGCTTGTGGCTCTGCTTGCTCTTTGGAAAGGAGAGGTAAGTGGTGCCTCACCTCCAGACAGGAGATGGAAGAAGGTCCATTGTTCAGATGGCACCAGAAGGGAAGGAAAAATGAGCTTCAGTGAGACACAGTAATTACTCAGTCTGGGCTGTACCATTTCCTGCAAGAACCCATTTCTTCCAGCAGAGACCATTCGTTTTGTTCCCAAGCAGTTTAGCTAAATGGGAGTTATTTAAAGCCTGCAACAGTGTTTCCAGATTTGATTCAGTGAAATTTATTAAAAAATATCAAAGGTTAAATGGCTGCTTATGTTTCCTCCCCTGAGCTGAAAATGCTGCACACACAAGTGAGCGTACCATGGCCATTCTTTCTCCTTGTGTGTTTTCTGAGGACCCCCTACCAAATGTTGCCATACATTGATCTCTGCGGGAAGGGCCAACACAGATACTACTCTTGCTTTCTTTCCTTTTCTTCCCCTTTCCTTTCCTTCCCTTCTATGTGTGCAATCAGTCATGGGCTGAGCCGATGGGGATGGGTAGGTGGGCCCTGCTCTGCTGCACAGGTGCTCCCATGAGTGCTCCCCTGGGCATTTCTGGTGCAGCTGCAGGGAGAGGAGCAGAGGGATGGAGGACTTAATGGTCTCCTTAGCTCCCTTACTGCCTCCCCAGGAAATCTTTGTTTCTTACCAGCTGAATTTTTTTCCTTCCAGTTTGGGAATGTAGGTCTCATTAATGAGATTAATGGGAGCCAACTGTATGTACAAAGAGGACAATAGGTCCCTAAGACGAGCCATGCCTTCTTTGGGGAATGTCAGTACAAATGGGGAAGACATGTAGTTTTGGTGTGATCTTTTTAGATGCCAGAATACTACCAGAACAACAGCGTAGCACAGAGGTTACTGGCAGCCCTTGCAATGGGGAAAAATTACTAGTGGTCAGTAAAGGATAGTTTGCTGAGGGTAAAAGTGGGTGTCCCAGTGGCTACTCAGTTAATTACAGGATTGCAGGTAAGAAAGTTGCACAATGTATGACACATTAATAATCAGAAAGTGAAAACAGAGTAGGAACATATTTTATGGATAGCTTGAGTAGGGAGATCATATTCAAACCTCCTGTTCTGGGGTTGGGTTGTTTTCTGTGTTTTGGGGGGGGGTGTTGTTTGTTTGTTTGTGGTTTTTTGTTTGTTTGTTTGGCTTTTTTGGGGGGTGTTTTTTCTGTCCAGAGGAAGAAGTGGCTTAGTGAGACACTGCTGGCAGATTTTTCTCAAGATCCATCATAACCAACAGGGCAAAATCCTGCTGCAGTCTGGTAGAAACAAAACCCCAACAAACAAATATCTTGTCTTCATGGGTTCCAAATTTTCACCCAGGATTTGCAATCTGCTCTTCCCTCCCCACCCACCTAGTTGCCATTTCACTTTGGCGCAATCTGAAAATACCCATGCTGCAAAGCTGGCTGATAAATGCCTCAGTAACAAATATCTGTCATTAGTCGAACACAAAACTGGTAATTTTGTTTGGTTTTTACAGCATCAAAACACACCTGTCCTAGCCAGAATATTAAATAAGACCTGCCTTTGGTTAGTTTCGTGTTTAAAGAAATGCCATTTTTCACTAAAGATGAAGTGAAATTTTGTCATTTCAGGCTCATACCAAGCTGCCATTATTAGAAAATGAAGTCTACATTTGAATGAGAACCTATTACTTCTATTAGTCCCTTCTGAGCCATTGCAAGTAAATATTATATACATTATTAGAAGAGATGAGAAGACCAGACAGATTGGCTTCTTGATCAAGGTTATGCTGTACTCATTATGCATCAGCACATCTGGAATGGTCCAGTAGTACCCTGAGAATTCCTAATACATTAATAAGACTTACACCTCCTATAATTGCATTTGGCTGATTAACTTTCGTCCAGCTGGTCTTAGCTGCATAAAAAGGTATTTTATAAGCTTGTTAGACTGAAGAAATTCTGAACATCTTTGGCATATATCTTGCCAACTTTTATTCTGACCTGAATAACTCACTTTCTGGCAGCTTTTAGTGCAGATGAATTTAAAATTTCCATCACAAACATTAGACCCCTTGAGCCTGAAACTTCCAGATGTAGAGTCATGATCATATGCCACAAAGAACTATTATGTATCATTTTGATATAAATCATTTTAATAATCAGCCCTAGCTGCCTCTCCTTACTCTTTGTGGAAGTTCAGCATTTACAAGCATATAAAAAATTGCAAGACTAGATCTTTGGCTTTCTAAGGGCCATAGTTTTAGTTCAGATGCTTTTGTTCTGCAGCTGAATGCTTTCCAGATCACAGCAGAGCCTGTTTGCTCTTTGAGGAGAGAGGAAAGAATCCACACATTCCCCACCAGTTCAAAATGCGAACCCTTCCTTTGTTCCACAGCAAACAAGGCAGCTGGAGGTCAGCTCTGCTTCTCCTGCCATTAGGTGTCACTGCAGTAAATAGAAATTACTGACAAAACGGTTTGAAAAGAGGAACTATCGCCAAAGATTATTCTGTGAGAAAAGAAGTAAATGTATTTACAACGTAAATTATGGCTGTATTCTAGATTTCATTGCAAGCTAGTTTTCTTGAAGAAAAAAAACAAACTTTTTTTTTTATTTGAAAATGTAACCACCTTAAATATTTCCAGAATTTACTTAAAGATGTTGTTGCAAAGGCATAAGCAGTGTAGATTCCAAACATATAAACAGTATTTTTTTCTGTTTTGTGTAATATAGTTATTTTATTAAACCTGGAAACATTGTGAAGTACAGTTCATGTGGAGACAAGATCTGTGCACCTAGTCGGGAGATGGGAAAAGAAGTAGCAGATAGAGCAGTCAAAGTATTTCAGAATAGTCTCCAACTTCACCTTTAGAAAAATATTTCCTTTTATTTCTTCTCTATTTATAACAAAATCAAGATCAAAGTACCAAAAAACCCTAGAGCATACAGTTGAGGGCTTTTGTTTGTTTTAAGATTTGCAAATTTGCAAATCACCTCGGTAATTTATTTGATGTTTGCATAGGCATATTCCA
The DNA here is from genome assembly GCA_013396735.1 of Grallaria varia. Classification (NCBI taxonomy): domain Eukaryota; kingdom Metazoa; phylum Chordata; class Aves; order Passeriformes; family Formicariidae; genus Grallaria; species Grallaria varia. The sequence goes on along the minus strand of VWZG01011312.1, from coordinate 456,072 downwards.
CATTGAATCTATCTACTGCTGTTGTTAAGAACAGATTTTTATGCTCCTAATAGCTGTATTTTTATGCTCCTAATAGCTGTATTTTTGTTCTACTCATAATTCCCTCTTATAGGGGCTGATTTTACTGACATATCTTGGACTCCAAATCCCTCCAAAAGCCACGTTTTGTTCCCTTCCTCCTGTCACAACCCCTCTGAAGCACAAACCCAGAACCCAGCAGCTCCACCAAGAATGACTTTTAACCAGCGTGCAAGGATCAGGCCCCATGAGGAAAAGCTTCTGGATTCCTGGAGAACACTGAGTCTGGTGATGGTTGGCAAGTCACTTGCCAAATAAACACAACCACTGTAGTTCTGAAGAGCCAAAATTAGGAGTTGTCAAATAATTTCATTTTAATTTAATTAGGCATTCCATTTGCAATGAAGTGTAGCATGTTGAGCTTACACTATTATATATATTTTATCAACTTAAGTAGTTAATCCTGAAAATAATATTTCAGTAAACAACTCTTTCCCCTCATCCACCCACCCTCCATGCCAAAAAATTATCCAGTGAAAACATCCAGAACATTGCTGAGTGCTGCAGGACCATCCTTTGCTGGCTCTGCTCAGCCCAGCCTCTGCTCTGGTAGGACCACATCCACTTCCTCCATTGAACTGTCTCGTCTCATTTTAATCACCACAGTCATTTGCAACTCTGCATACAGTTTTTTAATTTGTTTGATTGCCCAAGATTCTTATATGTTAAGAAGTCTCAGGTATATGCTTTAAATCATGGTTTTGCTTTTGGACCTATAGGATGAAACAGAAAGCAGAAGTCTCTGGTTCATTCTCTCTGTGTTACTATTGCTGCAACAGAATTGTTCTTCATAACATGCTTGATCCACGAGATATAAATCAGTGACTGGAAAGTTTCACAAGCCCTGAAATGTTTTTTACTTCTTGCAAAGAACCCTATAACCTCTATAACAACCCCATGTTAAAAAAAAACAAACAAAAAATTTTGTAAAATAGTCAGAATATTAAATATGTTTATGACATATGAGTATATTTTCATTTTATAACATACATATGTATATATTAATATATTGCATATTTTCATATATAATATAAAACACATAAACCTTTATACATATATACACATGCATATATACATATGTTCACACATGTATGCATTTTGCACTTAATATTAAATTTATTTTTGCATTAAATATTGTAATTACTCTTCTTTTGTAATGGCTTACATTTTGGAAGATGAAGACAAACCATTTAGACCTTGAAAAACACATGGGCTGCTCAGATAGATGGCATCTGGGAGGACTCTGAACTCCCTCAACATTCTATAGGGAAAAACAGAGCCAGGTGCATTTCTTCCTAAATCAAATTAGCTGGAAGATGCCACATCCAATTGTAGTAAATTGATGTGAGAGTTTGTGATGTCTATAGCAGATCTTACAACAAAGGTCAATGTGTGGATACGCAGAAAACAGGCTGATATACAGCAACTTGTAGTGGGGCTGTTCTAACAAAAGCAAGGAAGATGTACAATGCAATCAATTTTTTAATATACGAAAAATACAGTCTTAATTATATATTTCAATTAACCCAAACCAATCATTTGTATCATTAAAAACATTAAGATAAAATGGTGTTTGACTGAAGCATTTTGAGACACACGATTAGAAGATAATTTTTACATTAAAAATAACAATGGATTTAATATAATCGTGCTACAGAATAAAATAAACTTGAATTATATGGAGAGAGAAGCTTAGAAAAGAAAACGTGGTTATCTTGTATACAAATGTATGGAAAAAATACTGACGTATGTCAAATTTGTCTATCATTGTCATAATTTTAAACATCCCCCTTGACATCAACAAGTTTTTATCATGCTTTATGACACTTAATTATCCCTAAATTTATTTAATTAACTTCACAAGACATCTAAAGCAATTCAAATGTTTTCTTAAATAAATTACAAGAAAGCAGCAGTTAAAGGGAGGGTACATATATGTTCAGTTCAGAAAACTAGTTACAGGAATGCTGAAGTAACAAAGTGAAACAAACTTTTGTATAAAAACTGCTGTCCAACTGTAAATGAAATCTTAAACCTAGAAAGAAAGCTCACTTTTTTATTGCTTAATCTTGCAGTGTTTTCTCCACAGGTTTCTTGCTTGATTCAATAAAAAAATAAATACTTGTGACAAATTTGCTTGTTACAAGTTTGGGCAATCCCCAAGCATTATTTACCACATAGTGTTCAAAATCTGAACTGAAGACATTTGTTTCTTTGTTAGCACTTTTATGTAGCTTTCATTCCAGGACCTAAGTGCCTTGAAAGATATCCATGGATTTCTTTGCCATATCTGAAAAAAACCCACAGATGATACCATTGTTCCCTTTTGCAGTTGACAACTGAGTCTAAGGACAAAATTGCTAAATCTGAGTGCCCAAACTGAGGGGTTTTTTTTTCAGTGTTTTTTTAGCATTTAAATGAACACTCTCCAAGGCCAGTCGACTTCCATCTCGTCTGTGAATTGTCCACAAATTTCCTCCCACTCTTTGGGCACTTTGGTGTGCCAAAACCAGGACAAGACATGTCACAGTTTGGACGTGCAGCTTTGTGACCCTCTTCTGTAGCAGAAGGACCGCGGGCAGGAGCTCTCTGCAGGGTTCACTCACCTCATCTTTGAAGGGTGCAGCATGGTTAGATGAGATATTCCAAGGAAACATCCTTCTCTTATCCACTGACAACAACGACACTGAATCCACTCTTGCTTGACAGCTCCAAGACAGGTAAAAAAAATTCAAATAAAACCACAAACACTGGGTACTATGAAAAATTCAAGGGTGAATTTTGAACAGCCCATTGTATCAACTCCCCAGCTAGAACAATGGAGAAACTGTCAGCAATGGTCAGAGCAGCACAGCCCTTTCAGTCCATGGAGACACCATTTCAACACACTACCACTACTAAACCAGGTTGGTATTCTTTCAGTAGTTCTGGAGCAAGGCTGTGGAAGGCTGAGACTTCATGGGTATTTTTGACTTGTGTATTTGAATAGTTTAGCTCTAACTGTGTTTTAAATAATGCTGCTGTAGCAAAGACAAGAGAACTGCACTTTGCATTTCAAAATACTTTTCAGGGGATCGGATAGCTCAGAGAACTGGGAACACGACCTGTATCCTCCCCTGCCAATTCTGCTTCAGGCAGGCCGGTAGTGGACAAAAAGTCACTCTGGATGTCACCACGGCAGTGTGAAGTGCATTGGGGACTCCATCCTTGCTCCTAATGGCCACACACTCCTACTATACCCTCACGCGCCCACAGCCATTATATTCAGAGCAACCACCCAGAGGCCAAGAGGTGAATGAGCCCGAGAGTTAAATTACCTCTCAGCTACAGAGAGTAATTCTCTTAGACAAGAGGGAGTGCACCAATATCACTGCAAGTTATCCCTGCTCCTAGTTACTGTCCTGAAGGCAGATATTCCCTTGTTTTTGTGTTTACTGTAGGAGTTGTGTCATCTGCCGAATTGAGGACAGCAGCAACAGCAAATGAGGTGGTGAGGGGCCTGCGTCTGTCAGGAAATTAAAATGTAAAAACCTCCAATTTTTAAGTGATGGATGGGGCACTAGGGGCAGGCAAAACCCAGGTGAGTGAAGGGGTATACGGATGTAACAGGACAAGACCTGCAGGCAGTTCCTGCAAGCCTGTGGTGCAGTCCTTCCACTCATCCACAAAATGAGAGTCTGCCCTGAAAAACTGGGAACCGTGCCTTGACCTGGGTGCTCTAAAAATCGAATTTGCTTGTAAGAGAGCCAGAGGAGCCTGCAGTAGCTGGGGAAAGGTTCCTGCCTGACACCAACCACCACAATGCATTCTATTGCATGCAGGCTGAATAAAGGCGCAAGCATTACCCACCATGTGCCGTGGGGTAATCAGGAGCTGGCAGCAGCCAGTGCTGTCACCACTAGATTCACACCTACACAGATTAAATGAAAAATAATTCTAAATGCTACAAGGTCACGAATTTTTAGGAAATTTAATGTATTTTTATTTCTATAGAATCCTTACAGCAAACTTTGGCGTAAGTGGCCTTATTTTGCAGAACACATAGGGCAAAACAGCCTGTGGAGAGGAAAAGCCTACAGCCTTGCGCAGTGCTAGGGTCCCTGACTTGCAGTACACCATCTTCCTGGCATGCTAACATCACCCACACTCTGGGCTGATTTTTCATGGGGTCATTAAAACAGTTTTAGAAACAGATTGCTGCAGCTGCAGAACTCAAACTAGTTGCCTTACACCAGGTGTTTTGCCCTGACAGCTCATGCACCTACTAATGATGCTGTCCCGATGCGTGCTGAGGAGGAGGGATAATACTGAGGAAGAATGTTCTGGAACAGGATGCTGGAATTTCTTCCACCTAACAGCAGATCCTTGGTGTTATTGGCAATTTTTATGTATTAGTGTTCCGGTATCTCTGTCCAAACAAAATTAGACCCTGTGGAAGAACAATTTTTCTGCCTAGTTTCCTAAAGAAATGAAGCTCTTTGCAGTAATATGTCTGGCATGTCCGTCTGGGTCCTTCTTTGTCCTTTCTGTAATAACTTCCAAGACCCTTGTCTGATTTCAACCAAGTTTGATCAGTAACAGACTCTGAAGTAATTATGCTTCCACACGTTGCATGAAAATAGACAGGCAAATAGAAAAGCCCAAATTATGCCCTTCTCTTAGAGAAAGGCTTTAGTTTGAATTCAGACCAGTGAGGCCACGTCAGCAGAAAGACCTTGCCAAGGCCCAACACCAGAAAAAGGTTCAGTCAGACACCATGCCTTCTTAGAAAGGAAGGGAGGAGCTCATGGTAGGGCAGCGGGAAGAGGGAGAGGTGAGCTGGGGGAAGATGGAGCAGGATCTTGGTCTGTCAGAGCAAGTGAGTTGTTAGGTACATTCAGTGGAAGAGTATCGACAGCAGTAATTGTGTATGCTACACTAATTGCAGAAACACAAAATAACCAGCTGTGAATGAGACTGTTCCACACCGACTGCTCTGCATTTATTAGATTGTGCATGGAAATTAACAGGTTGGTTTTTAACAGCTTAAAGATCCAAGCTGTGACACAATGGGACAATAAGAGACACTGAGATGACATCTTCCTGAAGGTGACTTCCTCTGAAATAATGACATTCATGTACAAGAGGTGACATGATTTCTCTGATGCCTTTCGGGGACTTCAACTAAAACTGAATTAATCTGTCTATATTTAACAGTTATAAGAGTTCAAGTATATCCCATGATGGTTAAACCATGCTCTGAGAGAGCACAGCTATGTAAATGACCTCCTGGAGAGCTTACATGAAGAGCAGGAGTGAATGAAAATAAGAGGCAAGAATTTTCCTTATGCTGATACATCTAATATACTGCAGTTCTTACACAAACCTGTGTTTAGTGCCCTTTTACTGCCAATGAATATGCATGAATTTCCCAAAAATATTTATGCTAGGACAAGCACTTATTGCTGAATCCTCATAACTAACACCTACTTAATAAAATCAAATCAATCTTTTAGTGAGATTTCAGGTTAATGGTAAGCATTTTCTGAGCACATTTTCCAATAACAGAAACTGTTGTCATTAAAAAGAGACACTCAATCAAAATACACATCTCACAAATTCTTCATGCCTTTATATATCTTCTAATGACAAAATGTCAGTTTTTTGGAAATCAAAACTGTAGCTTTTATCAAAAATGACTGAAGAAAAATAATAAAGAAGGCTCATCCATATACAAAAAGACCATTTGTCTGCCCAGCACTTTTATTTAAACAAAAACTTTGATTATTTATAGCTTTTAATTTTAAATGTGTATAGGTTTCATCTCAGTGTCATACATGGACACGCAGTTTATATATATGGCCCCTGAAATTGAGAGAAATTAAAAAAAAAAAAAAAAGAAATTGGTTGTGATCAGATCACAAGTCAAACAAAGCCTTTCATAAGTCTGTGATAATTCTGAGTGCTACTTATTGAGGTTGAATTCTGTTGGGTTTTTTTCAGTATTTATACAAATCAATTCCAGCAGAGAATTAAAGACCTGTTCCCATTGAGGTCAATGGCAAAACTTCAAAGGCAAATTAGCTGCTGGACCTGAATCAGTACAGCAACCAAGTCCCATTTTCAAGTTATTAAAGGAGTTGTGAATTTTCCACCATACAAATTTCCTGTAGGAACTTTTTCTTTCCGCATTTTTTAAACAATTCTGATCAATTTCACTCCGCCTTGAAAATTCAGATGCATTTAGTGGAGCATTGTGCTGAAATGGAGCATATTTATTGACAATGAAATGAGAGCAGTACACTTCCAAGCAATTTAAAAATAACTCCCTTCGATCAGTTTCAATGCAAGGATGATAGCACAGAGGATTATTTTTCTGTTGTAGTAAATTATTTATGTGAAAGTTGTTTTCCTTTTAACAAGTAAATCTTCCTAGACACAATTGCATTAGGTCTCTTGAATTTCATAATGGGGTTATCAATGAATGTGCACAGAGTTTCAAGGTAAGCCTCAAGCGCAGTTATGCTCATGCAGTGTAGGAAATCGACTGCCATATTTCCATGGACACAGTGCTCTTCCATGTCCCTTCCCCAGTGGGGGAGAGAAAATCAGAGACTGCTACTGCAGGCATCTGGGTTTGGGGGTTTGTGTGTGTGTGTTTATCGCTTGCCCTTCATAGGAAATAATGCTCAGCCAAGCAGTGGGAATGCATTACAGCTCTTGCAGTGGGAATGGCACATAAGACTTGACTGGAGTTCTGTTGGGAGCTGCAGCATACCAGGAGCCCTTTGCCAGAAGACTATATAACCCATATAACTCTGTGTCACCTCAAGCTTCCCAGGACACAATGGAAGGGGATAGACAGAACCCATCTCCTGAGTCCCACACCGAAGTCCAACCTACAGCCATCCTGGTCCCTCAGGAGATGTGTGACAGCCTCTGCACCAGGGATCAATATACATGTCCTTATTTAAGCACTGTTGTTTCTTCTGTACACAACTAATTTCAATATTCTGGTTTTATTGCCACATGAAAAAAACCCTCGTCTTTCTTCTGCTGTCCCTTTCACCATTTTCTGAACAAATGGATAATATAATGGTAACAGCTGCCCACTAGATTTTGGGTTCGGTCTTCTGTAGATTATGTAGCAGAGTATGATATGGGAAGCATCAGGATCAGCAAGCCGATTTTTCAGATGATGCACAGTCAGACACAGTTTATTTTCATATCATTCCCCAACACCTTTACACGCAAGTGACCTCTCTGTGCAGTGCCAAGGATTAACTGAAACCTGTCCAATTTATATGGTGCTTGTATAACTCCTGCTTCTTACTACATATAATAATGTGGCATCACAAACAAACAAATACGATACATATTAAGCAAGATATTTGTCTAAAGCTGAATGCAGGTGGCCTATTAAAGGGTACTTGGGGAAGAGTGAAGCCCAGACTGGCTACAGGAAAGAATGGGGAGATGTGGTTTGTCTGCATTTGCATTACAAATTAGCCATTAAGAGAAATCAGGCTTTTTGATAAGGGAGTGCACTTTCCTAGACAGGTGACCAGTGCACAGTGATGCTCCTCAGAGATGAGAATAGGAGGAATGAGGCCAGCAACACATCAGAGTCAGCTTTGAGGGCCAGTTTGCTATCCTAAAGAGCCCAACAGTACATCCAGGTAGGGACCATGAGCAGAGGAAAAGGGCAGAGTCAGGGGAGCCCCGCAGCAGGAACCCCCAGCTCCTATGGTCAAGCAATGCTCAGATGGGAAACAACATGGCAACCAAGACCTGTTCTGACATTCAAATTAACTTTGTGAGCACACTAGATTGCCTTGGTCACTGTTTTCCCATGTATCCTCCAAATGTCTTCGTGTCTACCATGCCACAATAAACTTCTCTCTCTCTCTTCGTGACTGTTGTCTACTTACCACTGGGGCCTCAAGGTGACTGAAGAGACTCTGATTCTGCCATTTTTCAGAAGGCAGACAACCTCAGGTGAGGTGGAGAGATGAGGGAACCCTGAGTGGACCCTCAGTCAGTGTTCATAGTGGTAACTGAAGTAGTGCCAGATCCCGTTCACTGTCAGAGTCCATGAAGTTGCCTTTCCACCAGAGCCTCCTGGCAAGGAGCAAGCAGAGGAAGGTGCCAAGCATGCAGCTGCAGGCCTGGCCATGCAAATAACAGCATCTAAGGGCATGACACCTTATGTGCCAAATGCTACTGTGGTAAATGCAGCTTAGCTGTCTTCCATTTGGAAAATACCTGAGCCCATTTGCTGTACAGTAGCCTGGATCTTACCCTTATTCTGACTGAACAATCATATCTTCTGCTGGCCAAGAAAAGCAGAGCCCCGCTGTGTTTCTGTACCACTACTTACAGTCTCCTAAAGGAAGAGAGGAGCACTGTGTGCCTATTTTACAAGTATAGGAAGTACTACAACAATTAACTGAATAAGCAGGTATTTATTTCAATTCTGCAGTGCCAATGTACTGAGAAGTCAGCCTGAATTGAGTGCTCTGACCATTTGCAAAATGTTCTGTATTTTCTCCCCTAAAGGTGCTCACCTGAAAAACACCTATCGAATATTTGAAACAGCACTTCATTTTCTAGAAGAGAATGTCTTCAACATCGAAAAGGATTTAATGATCATCCATATATAACAAGGGAATAAGAAGTAAGTCACACATTGGACAATGTTTGTCTGCAAATGATGCTCTCTCTCAGCAGGACTCATGAGGAAGCTGAGTGTTTCAGTGGCAGGCAGAGCACCTCTGGCTCACCTTTCCACTAACACTGCGGTGTGGTGATGCTCAGAATGTGGCTCCAGCAGTGCTGGGAGCAGCATCTGGGGCAGCTGTGTGCAGTGCCACAGACCTCTGACTCTGCTGCACTGAAAACAGCAATTCTAAGTAAATTTCCAGATCTGAGCTGTTCTCAGGACCTGAGATGTTTGGGGAACTCTCTAAACTGCCAAGAAAATATATATGGCTGTCAAAAATATTGGCTTAATAAAAGTAGACAGTGACACACTCTGCCCACAAGTGTTTCTCCTAATTTGCCCTTGAGAATTTAAACTTTCGGATAACGTCCTTGGGACTGTAACTCTTCTGAATGCAGTCATGGTTTACATTTTTAATCCCTGAATTGAGTATTTTGAGCTCTCTTTCCTTCTTCTGTTCAAATACAAGCCAGAAATGACATTCAGTACAATAATTTAGATTAATTTATTCTCTTATGCAGCTACGCATATCTTCTATTTATTTCTATTCTGAAAGCATAGCTTAATTTTTGAGTCTGTTTTAAAGCTGTTTACAAAAAAAGAAAAAATACTAAAAAAAATTAGAATTAAATAACAAAAAGGCAGAAAGCAAATCCAGGTATTACATATGTTGTGGTTTAATAATAAAAACGTTAATGAAATTAAACAAATTACTTTCTGTCATTCATAGTGATTCTTGTAATGAGAGGATGTGTTAGGGAAAGAGAGAAGTTCTGAAATTTGTTTTTTTTTTAATTACCTAAACACAAAGTCTAGGAGCTGATGAAGACCAAATAAGATCCTTGTAGTTTCTGGATTTTGTGAGTCATGACTTGGAGAAATGTTCTGTTTTCTTTCCTAAAGAAAAACAAGAAGTAAGTATTAATATATCACAGAACACCAAGAATTAGTGAAATGTGCTGTACAAAGTGGTGCTGGTCCTTCTACGCTATTTTTTCAGCAACATCTGCCAAACAGTTTGTACTTTTGATGGAACTGATCTAAATTACAGATGGCCCAAAACTCCTTTTCAGGGTCAAATTTGGCCTGATTTTAAAAGGCTTCTTATTGATTGAAAGCGGATCTGAAATCAGGCAGAGGTAGATGAGACCCAGTTATCAGCAGATTCCATTATGCCGTGAGAAGGGAGTTACAGCCAGAGCTCTGTGTGGCCTCTGCAAGTTAAGTATATTCTTTAGTGCTTTGCAGGACTCGTGCCAGAGATCTCCATCCTGTACAAGATGCAGTTACCAAGCTGATGGACATACTCCAAAACAGGGCAGAAAAAAACAGCAGATGAAAAACTGTAACTGAAGGCTTATTTTCTCCTGAATGGCCAAGAACAGAGGGGTCCTCTCAAAAGCACCCATGATAAAGGTAGGGGGGATTACAGCACTGTCACTCAGGGCAGCCATAGGCACTGCATCCTTTCTAATCTAAGAGAAAACAGATCTGAAATGCTGATAGACCTTACTAATAGATATGGGCTGCAGATAGACTGTTGCAGAGAAAAAAACACTCCTCTTATAACAGCCATGGATGTTATACCTTAGAAGAACATGTGAAAATAGTCAAGTTTTTCTGAGGAGAAAAAAATATTAATATATAAACAAAAAAGCAACCACAGATTGTTTCAAAAAAGTGTAAGATGCACAAGAGTTCAGGGGTGACAAAGAGGACACACACAGGCAATGCCAGCTCAGCCCTAGAAATCCTTGTAACAGATTCTGATTTGCTTTTCTCTCCTGCTTTCATTTTTCTCCTGTCTTGGGTGAAGGGTTTGTGTTTAATAACATCATTTGCATCAGTGTGTCCCAACAGACCAAGGTACTAGGGCTGGGAGAGATTAGCATGGTAATCTCATTCTGATGGATAAAATTAGCAAAGATATTCCCCTGAACGGAGAGCTGCCATTGGCGAGCTGCCGTGCTTAGAATCAATTACTAAATTACTTTGAGCTCTAAGTCGACAGTAACAGAAAAAAATTGGCATCGACCGAAGTGAAATAAGATAAAATATACGCGATCATTAAATCTCTCACTACTATTCGCGAATGTGACTCACAAGAACTGCACAAAAAATAAGGCAGAATTTAATTTTTAACAGTGGTCCCTGTCATCATTTCAACCAGAGCTGCTCAGTGCATGGGAGCATAGCTCAGCCTTGCTGAACTGGGCTGCTTGCAGCTTCCACCCCGTGCTGAGCACGGCACACCGTGGGGACTTTAAGCCAGAAGAGTGACTTCTGTATGGGCAGACAGAGCAGGATAGAGAAAGGTTTTGTCAAGGCATAAAGCCTTCCTTCATGCTCTAATTATATACTCTCTGTGTAAGAATATCATAGGTACTTAATGCTTTGCAAACATAGAGAAAAGCAGGTACTCACCCCAGAGAAGGCACAATCTGGAGGCTTTTCTGTGCATACACACATAATGCACAAAATTCACAGTAGTGTGTGAAGCCTCGTGTATTCAACTTGTTTGCTCTAGCACAAAATCTAAAAAAAAGGATAAAATTCTAGTATCAACACAAAAGGAATCCTAAGAGCAACATCATACCACTTATAGCATAGTCAGGGGTTTGCCCAGGCTTAAAAATGGCCAGAATCTCTGATCTTCACTGTACACAGACACTCGCTACCCATTTGACATGCTGGACAAGGCAGAAGTGTTCTGCAGTGACAGAGATGGCCAGGAGGACCAGTATTTGCATTGTTAGAACTGAACTTTTGGAAGTACCTACATACCTTTTGATTATGCCAACTGAGAGCAGTGACACACAGGTTTGGCTTTAAGAAAATGCAAGACTTTTGAAGCTTCTCCAGTTGAGCACGTACACCTAGAAACCTCTCAGATCACAGGCTGCTTTTACAGACCTTCTATCCTAAAGTCACAGGAGCTGCAAATAAATACTCTGTCCATCTTTCTGGGAACAGAGAAAATATGAAAGAGAAAACGAAAAGAATAATTACCATGTTACCCAGAATTCAGGACATGTGACCTCCTTGCTATCTTTGCTACAGTTATGAAATAAATGGGCTTCAGAATGAAAAATATCCAACTCACACGCGATCAGTAGGATAGCAGAGATGTAGAAAAAAGACACGTGAAAGAACCTTTTATCAGCTTTACACACTGGGAATCACAGTAGCATAAGTAATTGATAATATTATTAGCACAGTATACATATCAGCTGTCGGGATATTATGAGGACTGAATCCAATCTCTGTTGAGGGAGTCAGGGTCAACATCATTAACTATAGATCCTGTCCTGGTTTACATATAGAGCCCTCAGGCCAAGTGTCTGCCAGATACATCTCTATAGATGTGCATAGCTATAGGACATACAGGGGGCTAATCACACACATCAGTAATAGACAACAAGCTTTTGTTTATCTGAAGGTTTACTGGAATTAACTGATTAGTGTCAACTTGACACAATAACTTTTGTCTACAATGTAGTAGATCATTTTGATGGTTTTATTGATGGAGTGTTGACTAATGTAAATTGTAAGGGTAGTTGAATGAATTAGGAAACATTTAAGTTAAACAGAAATTGAAAAAGCCACTAGCAAACATATCTTTAAAATGTCACATTCTGCAGCCTTACAGATGCTATGATAATGATAACAATAATGGCAACAACAGTAAGTAAAGAGAATTTTAAATGAAAATAGAAACCACCTATTCATAAATTTATCTCTTACTTAAATCCTCAGATGATATCCTGTTGTTAAAACTGACCTATGATAATTTGGCATATCTCTTTCTGAAAATAAAATCAGTCTCATAAAAGAAAACAGAAAATGAAGGTAAAATACATTTATTTACCTAAAACCCATAGTGGACCAGTTTAGACTAAAAGTATGAAAAATATTTAAGAAAAATGTCTGCTGGGGAAAAACTTCTTCACATAAATTCATTAGATTCATAGCATTGCTTTTTGTTTCTTGTTAGATAAAATTACTTTCTTCCACGGTTGATATGGAACACACTGTTTGCTTTCCTCTGCTGGGTGTCAAATAGCTTTTATGAACTAGCCTAGGCTTTTTCTTCTCATGGCTTTACGTGCTTAGGAGTTCATAATTTAAAACTACAAATTATTATATTACTCTTCTAACATAAATAACAGTAGACTTATTTTCTTGCTTAGCTTTTAGACTATTTAGCACAGCTGCTGGGCAATTTTCTTTGGAAGTAAGTTTAGGAAAGAGAGAGACTATGTTGTGAATACTTCCAATAACAGAAAGATACTCTATGGTCTACTATATTTATATTCTGATATAAATAACAAGAAACTAATTCACATTATTTTATAACTTCAAAATCACCTTCCTTCTCTTTCCAGGCACAAACTATTCTCCCCACAATAGCAAGTCAAAGCCATTAGGCTAAGACAAGGGAGATACTGTGTGTCACAAAATGAAGTAATTAAATTTAAGCAGTATTATCAATGATCCCCAATTCCAAACATTGAAGCTGCTGTTAGTAACCCCAGTCTGTCCCTCTATCAAAAAGCTATTTATTCTTCATTACTGGCCATCCCTGGGTTATAGGGATTCATTGTCATTGTAGTAACTTGAAGGAGGAACAGTTAGCACAATGATAATATGGAAATAGTAATTTCGAGCTCATGGGCAAAGTATTGAGTCACAGCTTTCCAGCAGTTGTCAGCAATGGTGAAATCTAGTCTCTATTATCACCCTTGAGGATTCATTATATTTGTTTGGATTATAGCAATGTAATAGAGATGCAAGTTGTGTCACCGGAGAAAAGAACCCCACTGTAGAGATCCCACCCATGTAAATCCTATAGAAGTCTATACACAAAGTCTGCAATACTGGGGACAAAACATGCTGTACTTGGGGGCACAGATTGCCCAGTTCAGATCAGAAATATCCAAACCAATATGATTCCACTTTGGCCACAGCCACCTCTTGATCTGCCTTAAAACTAATCCTGTGTCCTCACTGGAACATGTCTGAGGGAGCATAACTTCCAGTACTGAGATTTCAAAAGGTTTTCTCTGACATGCCTTTAAATCTGAGAGTGTGCAAAGTCACAAGAGCTTATTATGTGGAAGGCCATGAAAGTAAATGGATGTTTAGATAGGTTGTGCCTATCTTTTCTTGAAAAAAACAAATCAAATTAAATTAAAGGCATTCATTTTGTGTGCTTTTTACTAAAGAGTATCTTGATGCATCCAAGAAATCACAGCCATTCTCCAGCAGCATCTGACTAAGCAGTTTTCTCCTCCATTCTAAAATGAACAGGTTTGTTAAACCCTAAGATTTGGTCAGAGCTTAGCAGTTCTATTTATTAGACACATTCAAATCCATGTTTGCTAGAAACTGGCAATATACAATGTCAGCCCAGATTTCTGCCTAGGTACTAGAAAAAACAGCTTAAAATGTTGGAGCTGTTTTAAAAGAAAGTAGAAAAGGTCTCAGTTTTGGAAAGCAAAATGTATTGTGTTTAGCTCTTAGACAGCTAGACAAGTTGTTTGATGCATGCAAACAAAACAAGTAATTTTTACACTGTTTTAAAGAGTAGGTCCTGGGCCAAGGTACATTACCTTTCTTCAATATTTTGGTTAATTTTAGACAGGAGACAGGACCTAGTTGTTGATTTTCTGTGGCACTTACTTGCAGTTATTTGCATTAGAAAGGTTTCGATATCATAAGATGAAGCCAGAAGCATCTGATAAGATGCAAACACAATACAGTGTAATTCATTCTTGTGGAATAACTTTTATAGAAAACATAAAAGAACCTTTTACGTGTAGCTATACACTCAAATGCAATTCTCAATTGTGCACTAGAACGTTCATTTAAGTAGAAGTATGAAAAGAAACAAAAAACCCACTTGTGTTCTACACAATGACCAGGCGCAACACAAAACAACAGACAGGAGAATGGCAGAGAGCAACATCACTTTTCCTGATGGTGTCTAGGAAAGGTGACTTTGAACTAAAACACTTCATTTGCGAGGCTCTGCTCCCTCCCTGGCAGTCCCCAAAGAACTGGGAGGAAGGAGATGTTGCAAGTGTAAACTGCAATCCAGAGACATGCTAGAGACCTCTAGAAGATGCAGATTGTACTCTGTTGATGTAGGAATAAGCCTTAAATGTACAACTGAGACAGATACCACATGTATACACCAAAAGCGCATTTATCAAATTTAGCTATTTCTAAAGTGGAAAAAAGAAATCACTTTAGAGTTCATGCCTCGACAAGTATGAACATCTTCACCATGAACTTCAGCACAACATCCTTTTTCTACAGCAAAGCTCCCAGCTTTTTCAGTATCTGCAGAGTGGAGAGAGCATTCAGGTTTTAAGCTCTTATATGAAAAATAATTTATTTTTCCACAAACGCTTTCTCCTCAAACCAATTCTGGATGCAGAGTGCCCTCACAATGTCTTTCACCAGTTTTCATTCCTTTAGCAACTTGTGCTTTGTTCCATCCTCTGCTGCCTCCTTGTTTCTTTCTCTCTGCATACATGATTTCCAGATGTCTGATCACACAGCTCTCTCCTGCATACATTTGTCCCGCCTTAGTTTTTTCTTCAAAATTACTTTTGCCATCTTTTTTTCTCATTTCACCAGCAACAAAGTTCTTGACATATATTGCGTATTCTTATTGTTGAGTACCTTGGTTCCAAACACCAAGGAGTCTTCTTGTACCTTCTGTCATCCTGCTAGAGCACTGAAAGAGATGAGATATGAAATAATGGAAGATATATCTTCTAATTTGTCACTGATCTCACTGTGTGGAAGCAATTTTGTATCAAGTATAAATATACCCAGTGCAGAAGTTCAGCTCACAAAATAATATAAAATACACAGGTAATATTCAAATATGAAACACTTAATTGCAAAATACTCTGTAATCGTTAAGACCAAATGACAACTCTAAGTAAGCCCCTTTAAAAAACACTGTCCCATAAATCTGTATTGAATAGCGATCTTAAATTAAAATAACAAATAAAAAGGAAAGCATCAAAATTGCAAATAGTTATGAATTTAAAAGACTGTTTGTCATTATGATCAAATAGTTTTTTGGGTTGCCATAAACAGAGAAGTAATGATGAGAGATATTTTTTGTATCTCAGTGTAATTTAAAGGATGCATATTATATAAAATTAGGAGGAACAAAAAGTTTTGCTCAATCCATGATTATAATTACTTTGCCAAAATTTCTCATTGAGTCAAATACAAAGACCTTCATTCAGTAGCTAACAAGGCTTTCTTCAAGCAAATTCCTCTTGGACTCATAATTTTCTCTACAATTTTCACAGTCTTTGCAGGCAAATCACAGTTGTCCAATGGCAAAATTTGTCAGTCGTGATATACTGTTAGATATACATTACACGCCTTTGTAAGTATGTGGGGGAGTGTGCCTATGATGTAACAATGTGCAAAATGCAGAATACACATTATTTAAAATATAAGATGAAAATGCCATTTCGGTCACTGCTAATTTGCATTTCATATTCCCAAACCATCATAATATTATTACAAGGTATTGATCCAAGCATGATCATTTGATTTCACATCAATACTAATATGACTTTTCTGTGATCTGTTGACATGTGGGATTTTCTGAGTGAAATACATACATACCAATATCCACCTATTTTGTTTAGTAGAAGTGGATTCAGCTGTTCTGTGTGAAAAACTGTTGGTAAAAATGCAGCTCATCTTGACCCAAAACTTGAATTAGATTATACTGGTAGGCTTGGATTTATATTCTTATGGCTTTCCCAAATGTCCTTCTTATATCTCTTTGATACTGTGGTGTCTTTTGGATACCATTTGTTGGCTGGAGCCATATTCAGTATCCTAGGCACAAAGTATTGATAGCAAAAGTAGTTATCACATTTAGGAGCGAGAGTTCCTTAAAATCTGATTCTCATCCTCTACATGGTTATTCAGGACCTGTTGGAATAACAGTCTTCCACTGTGCTGCCCTAAATTATGTAAACAATATAGTTTATTATGAAACAGTTTTTGCTTTGGTTACTTTTGTATACAGATGCCATCCATTTCTTCTCTTCCATTAGACAGGCTTACAGAATGATACTCTCACAGCCTCCAATCTTCTCAACATTGCTGAGGTTCTCCTTCCTACTAAATTCTGGTTTTCAATATTACCCAGAAGATTCAGCTGACACCATTCTGTTGGTTTTTCCTGATGGTTACCAGCTTGAAATCTACCCATTGCTGAGACAATCCTAGAATCACAGTCATAGGATGGCTTGGGTTGGAAGGGGACCTTGAAGAATACTCACCTTCCTGCGGATATCCAGACAGACGTCTCCTTCCCCATCTGTACGCACACACATAACCACAGAGCTAGCACAGTTTCTGTGACATCTCCATTGATTTACTTGGGGCAGACGTGGATCTTACTGGCATGGAAAGCCTGAAGGGCCTGAATGCAGCATGTTTGGAAAGAGTGCTATGTGCTAATGATACTCAGTCACTTTACTGACACAGGAATCAGCACATAGAATGCAATTGTTTTCTCTCACCTGATTATCTACGAGGCCTGAGCAAAAACTAGCTGCAAGTGTATTTATTACAGATTCATCCTAAAATGAGCCATCACAGTTTCCTCGCAGAAACCAAGGAGTGCAAGGAACAGACAGAGGTCTTGTCTCAGGTGAGATGTGCTTCTTTCTGGTATCTGCCAAGACCCCGGAATAGTTTACAACCTCAAAATCCAGCTAGAGCCATCACTGCTTCTGGATTGCAGAGTTACTGATGGGGCTCTTATGCCTTTTTTATGTACGTCAAGGCTGTGACTCTTCTTACCCACATGAAGTTATAGTTCATGTTGAAGACTGCCAAGATGCTGAAGTAAGGGCCTGCATGGGGCAGGTCAATGTGGTCACAACACTCACCTTCAAATCCACACACCGTTTTCCTATATGCTTTCAGATGGAGTCCACATTGTAAGAAAATAACCCCCCAAGAACTTCAGGCTCATCTGGCTTCAAAACTTCCTTCCAGCTCCAGTGGCCTTCAAAACCAAAAAAGCGCAATAAACCCAAGACTGAATAAATGAGTTTGCATTGGATAGGAGCAGCATTTCTGACCATTCTCTCCCCCTGCTCCCCCATTACTAGGTAAAAACCTTCTTTGGGGCTTCAGAGTCTGCTTAACAGGGATCAAAATCTAGTGCCTGATCCACAGTAATTTAAATTACATTGTGAGTTTGTTAGAGCCCTATCATCTCCCCTTTGGTTCTCTGAATAGGTTGTATATAAACACAATGCATATTACCGTATGTCCTACTATCTACTTGCTTTCACACATCACTTTCTCTACTTTTGAACATATCAGCATATTTCAGTATACAATTACAGAATCTGAAAACTCAATTAATGTGCCATTTACCTGAGTATTAACTATCACTAGAATGTATATAAATGCATTAGGAAAAAAATCTTCTTACAGACTGTAAATAAACTTTTAAGAACTGACCCAGTGCCAACCCTTTCAGCACCTGTCTGGATATAGACAAATATTTTAGTTAATGGCACAACACAAGGTCCCAGAGTACACACATAAAACCACACTTTCCAAGGGCGATTCAAGCAGAGATTACATAAAAGACTTTAGTAAAAACTGCAGTCGTGTTCTCATCTGAAGCTATTACCCATTCATTTTGAATGTAAATACATAGTTTATCCTTAAGACCCCTTTACATCAAGCATAATCAGTTTAGGGAAGAGATGTAGTCAGGATAAAAAAAAGGATATCGTTTACATCTTATATCTGCTTTTCATATAAGTTCAGATCTGCTTTCCATTGTCTCCAACAAATGGGAATTTCTATGCTGTTTTCCTGCTTCAGCTAGTGTTTGCCAAGTATTTTTTCCTCCTTCACTGAAATCCTAATAGAAGGAGTCTCTGTTTGACCATGAAAATCTGAATATCCCACCAACAGCCGTCATGCGCTCCCTTAGCAAAAAGATAGACCTTATATAAATTGAGTTTCAGTGAAAGAATTTGTGAATTCATTTTGACTGGAATAAAATGAAAAGCCTGTTGATCAGCAGGAAGGCATTGGTGTACTTTCCAGGTTAGCACTTAAGGCTAACTAGTAGTAATTTGATTGATTGATTGATTGATTGATTGATTGACTAATATATTTTTTACTGGGAAGCTAAAAATTACCAGCTGCTGGTATTATGTCACTTCTCTATAGGAACCTGGGACCATCCATGAGGAATCATTTGCAAACCAGAGTGCTACTTAAAAAAAACCAAAAAAACAAAAAGGAAAAGGAAAAGAAAAAGAAAAGCAGAGTAAATGCAGCTAAGATTTGGTAAGGTGTCTTACAGAAATAATGCAGCTGATACAATCAAAACATGCAGTAGAGTCACTGAGGGATGTAACCAGGTCTGGATCCACAGTGATGACACTCCAGCCAAGAGCAGCGATCTAGCTGTGGTCCCAGTAGCAGCAACTGATAGGTACTGTTAGTAGGAATGGAGCTCTGACTTTTAACCTGAGCAAACTCTCCATGTTTGAATCATGAAAGAAAATGTCCCAGCCCATCTTACTAGGATTTTCTTGCTCATCGTTTAAGGCTGATTACCATTTGTCTCTAAGGCATGAAGAACTGCTCTGACTTGCTACTCCTGAGAGCCCAGGAGGGCACAATTCAGCTATATGAGGGAGCTGCTGTATCCTTCAGGCAGCCAACATGGAGACCTTTGATTAAACAGCTTAACACTATTTCCTTCTGCTAACCCGTTCCCTTGTGTGGGAGCTGGAAGTACCTTGCCTGGAGGCACAAGGCATCCCTAGAGGCAGGAATTCAGGATTGTCTAACCCTGCCTCCCTGTCACTGGCTACTTATTCTGAGAAAAGAGGCCTTTTTAACTATCCTATGACCTCTTGACTTAGACATCGTTATCCTTCACTGTGGGAAGAACATACCTTTCCGTCTTTCTTACTGTCTCATTTAACCTCATTGGATTCATTGACACAAACAGGCATAGAAACATAAAATTGCTGTAATTGGGTCAGGCCATAGGTCTGATAGTGGCCAGTGGTGATTGCTTAGTGAAAGAACAGAAGAAGCAGGCCACAAACAGAAGGACTCTTCCCTTAACAAATCTCCCCTGCTACCAGCAGTTTCAGGACCATCAGAAAGCTGGAGTTTGTATCCAGACCATCAGCTTATGGTGCAAACATTAAAATTCCAAATAACAACAAATACAAAACCTTTGACTTTTTTGAACTCCTGAACATGTTTTTCATTGAACAACACAGATGTGTATCTATAATTGCATATGAAATAGATCTTTATGTGTGAGTCATCAATATGTTTTGCTGTGCTTCTGTACTTGCTAGGAGACAGATGGAATGGTCCATTTTTTATTTCCATAATAAGAACATAAAGTACATTTTTTTCTATCAACAGGATTCCCTTTATTATCTTTTAAGGTATATTCACTACACTCTCTCTCCCCCCATCCTACTCTGCATTTTATGAGAGGCCTCCCAATTTCTGTGATACAATCTTCTCATTCCTCGGTCTCATTACTGACAAAAGTGTCGCACGCACTCCATGCCCTTACAACTAGGTTAAAGATCAGCTTGCACGGGTGAGGTGCAGTCCTTCAAGCTATCGGCACTATGGGCTTGTTATGCCTTCTGCTGAAATCATAGTCTAGTCTTTAAAAGGATCAGTAGGCTTTGACCAAATTCATCAAGCTTGGATGTAAGGGCTAACAAGAGACATTGCTGAATCTGCTCCAGTGCACAGCACATTATACTCTGTAACTTGCTATTTTTGCAATACAACACATTTTTTCTATCATTTGAAATATGATTCAGTCCTACTATTTCTTCTGTGTGTTTCTCTGCAAGGGCATCAAGTATCCCTAGATATAAAAGAGCTAGAGCTTAAAAAAAGGGCCATGATATTCAATATAATTATTAATATAAATGTGAAAAACACTGTTACCAGAACAGATTATATAATTTGAAATGTGGGGGGTGTTTTTCTTCTTGTTAAGTAGCGCAGATCGGTGCAGGTAAAGTCTCTGCTGAGTGCGTTTCTGCTTTACCAAACATGCCCCAACTTAACACTTGTGGTTTGGTTTTGTTTGCCTGTTTGTTTTATTAATTAATGGAACCAAAATTGCACAGTGCAAAAGGCAAGCAACAGCCAGGTCTCCTGCCTCCTTACTTTTAGGTATATAAATTTCCATATATTTATTCCATTAGAGAACAAAGAAGAGTCCAGATCTGGGTCTTTCTGCCTGGCCAGTGTCGGCAACGTGGTCAGGAGCTGCAGGAGGGCGTCTCTGCTGGTGTCCGAGTCTCCGCAGCGCCCTGCTGCCTCCTGTCCTTTGCTTGTAATGATGGAAAGCTTTGACCCGGCCACATCATTGCTTCTGGAGGGAAAAGCAAAGCCTTCTCTCAGGGCTATTTCAGCTCCCAGGACCCTTGTGCTGCCCTGGCTGTCCTAGCAGCTGCCCAACGAGCATTTCTGCCTTTCACATCCTCTTCCCCTGCTTACACAGTCTGCAGCTAGTATTTTCCTTTTCTTTTTTTTTTCTTTTAACTTTTCTTTTTCTTTTTTTCCCCCCTCCTAATCGCAGAAAGGCCTCCCCGTCTAATCTAATTCCCGCTCCTTTGTCACAAGCAGATGTCACTTTTACATCTGTGCGTCTGCTCAATCGCCCTGTCTCCTCCAGCCCAGCAGATGTTGCCGCCGCGGCGGCAGACGCGACCGGGGAGAAAAGCAAAACGTAGATCCCTCTGCTGGCCGCCTCCTGAAATCCACAGCCACATTACCGGGAGAGGGACGGAGCAATCAAAAAAAAAAAAAAAAAAGGATGATATCTTCATCATTAACGACATTATTATTATGATTTGTTATTAACATTATTACTACTATTACTATTCTTAAGGTCGTGGTGTTATTCCTTCTTCCTCACCATCATCTTTACTGTTGCAGATCCCCTATCCCAACTGATTAAGAGGCAGGAGACCATCCAAGAGCGCATCTGGTCTCCTGGCACGCTGAGCTGGGGCGGAGAGGCGCGGGGAAGGAGGGCGGCCGAGCAGGCAGCGCCAGTGCCGCTTGTTCACGCTCAGGTCCGCGGAGCGCAGCCCGCGCAGCCACCGGAGCGGGACAGCAGGGACAACAGAAAGAGGGATTTTTTTTCTCTCCCGGGCGTAGCAGGCAGCCCCGGGCGCGGCGGGAGCGGAAACGTGTTGCGGGACTCTCACGCTGTGACCGAGGCACAGCCAACACCTGTCACCGGCCCCTCCGGTCCTGTCACCGGCCGCGGCTCCGCACCGCTGCGGCTGCGGGGTGACGGGCCACCCGCGCGGCCGCGCTGGATGCGCGCCTCGTCCTGCGGGGGCCCGCGCTCCAGTGGGATGCTCTGGCCGCTCCCTCCGAACAAAGCAATGCCAGAGAAACCCTCGCCCGTATTTAACATTTTATTCTGGTGGATGGGAGCGTCGCGTAGCGGTCGGAGCGCGGCCCGGGAGGCGCTTTCCCATGGCCGGCGGCGGCCTCACAAAGGCGCGCTGTTCCTTGTTTCGTTCCGCTGCCTCCGAGCATTCCTCCTGCAGCCTGAGGGGAGCGGACCGGGCCTCTCTCAGTGTCGAAGGAGAGGAAAGAAAAGTAGCTTTTATATACTCCAACTATTTTTCTCCGCCACCCGACTCCACCGCGCCGCCCGCCGCCGCGCATCCCGCGCATCCCATGCGCCCCGCGCAACCCACGCACCCCGCGCTGCCCGGCCGGGCCAGAGTTTGCGACGGAGACAAAAGGGCTCTTCTGGAAGGGAAAAGAAAAAAGAGAGGGTGAAGCAAATGGGAGGCTCTAATTCTATTTGCGTCGCCTGGAAATCAGAAGGGGTTTTTCCACACTTCGCCTTGATTTAATTATTCCTTGGAGATGGTTTCTCTGCCCCCAGCCAGACGCGTGGGGGAAGGCCGCTGAGGCAGTTGGCCTATAGTGGGAATAATCAAATTACCCATTTGCTACAACTTTTTCGGCAGAGCCGCTCGCGTGTAGAAAGAACAACTGGAGCCCAAACTGCTCGGAGGGGGAGCAGGCGAAACCCTGGCGGAGGGACGACGCGGGGGGGTGAGGGGAGAGGCAAACCATCCCCCGTGGCAGTGCGGAGCAGGCCACGACGGGGACAGCGGGGCACCCGGGGTGGGAAGCCCGGGGACAGGTGTCGGGGTGGGCACCGCCGCTGCCGGCGCCGGGGGTCGACACCGAGCGGCCCCGCAGCCCCGACGGCGGCCCCGTTTCCTCGAGCGCGGGAGGCAGCGCGGTGCCGCTGCGGGGAAAGAAACGCAGCACAAAAGGTACCCCCCAGAGGAAATGCACTCGGATTTTTTTTTTAAATGCCCAGTGTTGTTTGAAGGGTGGAGGCACCTCCTTGCCCCAAACGCGTATTCATATTCATGAGAGCGAGGGTAAATAAAGACAAATCCCTGCTGTAGTAACACTTAGATTCGCATCATTCTTTGGTGCCCTTTAGATTTGGGGGACAGAAGACAGATGTTTGCAGCGCTTTTCTCCTCTTGTCTGCTGACCATAAAGGGAGAACCATTTAGAGCTCGCAATTTGTTTCCACCCTCGCACTAAAACCGTGTTCACATTTATTTTCATTTCGCCTGTGCACAAAAAGTGTCCACGGGCCACCAAAGGCCGTTCTTTATCAAATACACATTGTACAACATGCCACCGCAATAAAACTATCAGACCTCGCCATAAAACTATCACCCGGATCCTCAGCGGCTCAAGAATCTTCTGCTCTGTTTTATTACCACCGGTAACTCATAGTGATATGCCACCCCCCTTCCCCTAAATAAAACCTCAGTCATTGATGTAATGAAGTACCTCTTCGGAGCGTTTTTAATGTATAATAAACCAGCGCGAAGCACAGGAGCCTGTAGATTCCCCGTGTTCATCCGCTGGCTTTGAATTAAACTACTTAGCCTGGCAAATACTGTGGGAGCTTAAATGTCTCCATAAAGACTTTATGAGTTTGTTACTTTAATTGCCGACTTGTTATAGAGCACATAGAGGAGGTAATGAATGCAATAAAACTAATTATCTACACATTGAAATAACATAAAATATCCACTGTTTGTTTACACAACACTGAGATTCCACTCAGCGTTTCCTACGCTGCCCGCCCAGAGGAGAGACTTAATGAAATACGACTAACGAAATGAAAATTACATCATCGGCAGGAAAACTCCAGGAAGAGCCCTGACGCTCCCTTGCCCTTCTCCGCGGGCGCGGCGGCAGCGCCGGAGCCTGCGCGGGTGCGGAGCAGCCCGCGGCGAGAGGGGGTCTCCGCTCCCGAGGCTGACGGAGAAAAACGCCGGCCCCGAGAGCGATCCTTCTTCTCCAGCTCCGGAAATTTTACATATGCCACATCGTGCTTGGAAACAGGTTTCCCGAAGCCCCCCGTCTCGACTGCATATTTGAAGTGTGATTTGAGTTTGCATCTTCTCCCCCTCCTCACCTCTTGCCCCCTCGAAGGAAGAAAAAATAGGTGCAAAACTGAATGTGCTTCATCGCACACACATCCCCACATACCCCTCTCGGATCGCCTTTTCCATTCCAATATAAGCTATAATACCGATCAATGAGAGTAACGACAATTTAATCCAAGTCTTACGTGTGGGCGAACAAATAAAACCCGGGACACCGAGCCCTACGAACACATCTGTTTAGCATCCAGGTGTTTTTCATTCGAGAGCTTTATTCCTTGCCTTGTGCCATAAAAAAATCCCAGCACCTAGTCTGTCGGT
>VWZG01011312.1:403352-428209 GCA_013396735.1 Grallaria varia | reverse complement strand
TTATTAATTATTATTATTATTACACGGTCCACGCAGTTTTTAGGCATCTCCGTTAGGGTTTTCTAATTTTATTTTAAAAGGCACAAACTATAGCTCTTAGTTGAATGTCGCCAGGTATGCTTTCTCTTTTTCCGTGTCTTTCTACAACTGTGTTCTGTGACTCAACTGTATAGTGTTAATATCAGTACAGACTTGTCTAGTTGACCGTATAAATAATGTTTTCCCTTCTCGTAGTCTCTATGGCGTGTCTTTATGGAGAAATAAGATTCTCACGGGTTCGGTTCCCTTTGCGTTTAGAGAGACCAGGTTCAGGCAATTATATATATTTTTGTTATCGGTTGCATGTCGTCTCATTTTTTTCTTTTCCCTACCTGTTGGAATATGTTTGTGAGCATAATCGTCATAAATTATGTTCAGGGTTTTCAGATTTATTTATATGTGGTTAAAACGAATGCTTCTATTTAAAAGGGGAAATATTTCTACATGTGCATATAGTTTTCCAAGAGTGTACCATTAATTGATTGTTGATAATAAAAACCAAAAGCAAACATAGCTACAGAGCTCTTCCGACTTCTTGTTAGGGCTTTATTTGGGGAGAGGTCTCAGCGCTATTTTTGACAGAGATCAAAGGCGCATATCGCAGAACCTCGACTGAGTCATCAGAAGGAGATGTGCTCAGCAGCATCAATCTCCGTTACCGTCAGGAAGACGGTAACTGCCTGTCCCATCATTACTGCCTAATTGTGCCCTTATTAATTATTTGCAAACAGGCTGATTGGGGGGAGGAAGATGCGTCAGATCTGACCTTTTGTCACTACCTCGGAAATTGCAGGTGGTCAATAGGAAGCGATATCCGCGAAAAGGAGAACAAAAGTGGCATAAACCACTGGCCCGGTTTGCCGGCGGGCACAGCATCCCTCCGGCCCTTACACCCACACGTGGAAAGCCAAACCGGCTTCGCAGTTCTGCAGCTTTCTGCAAACGCTTCTGCTGCTGAACGCGGGTGCAGAGGGCAGAGAGGGACCGCCCGCGGGGACTGCGCGGCCACGGGCTCGGCTGCCACCCGGGCAGGAGTCGCCCAGGGACCCGAGCTGCTTTCAGAGCCCGGCAGCGGGAGGCAGCGGGACGGGGCAGAGCCCTGCCCGGTCCAAGCCCGGACAGCTTGACCCCGAAGACACCCCTCCGGCCCGGCCTGTCCCGGCTGTCCCTGCCTCTGGGGAGCGGGGGACGGGACCGACGCGCCGGGACCCCCGCGGGACGGGGGGTAGTTGAGCACACCCGGTCTCGCCAAGGCAAGCCGGCATCCCCCTCCCCTCGAAACCCCTCGGACAAGGGCGGGCCCTCTCCCCGGGAGCAGCCGGGGCCGCCGCGCACCCCGGGGCCGCCCCCCGGGGCTGCCCCTGCAGGCGGGCACTCGCGGGTTAGCTACAGGGGCGCCGGCACTATGAACTCTGTCTGACTTTGGCACAGTGCGTGGAAAAAGGGGAAAAAAAAAGAAACCCAACAAAAAAACCCCCTCTGTTTGTGGGTTTGGCAGAGAAGCAAACTTGGCAAAGGCGTTGTCATCTGCAACGGGCAACATCTGCATGACTGGGGGGGCTGGGGAGAGCACTATTAAAAATGTGGCAAATGGGGCAAGTGGTTTTTCACTAATAATCAGTTTTGGAATGCTTGTATTTTCTAGAGGAAAAACCCCTGAATGCATTTCTTGAATATACTTTTTTATATATATAATGAGGGCAGATTTTGCCATTTTACTTTTTCTTCCAAAAGTCATTTCATGATCTAAGAATATCTTTGTCAAAAGTAAATGGACTGTCTCTAGAAATTACCCAGCTGTAGACCATGGCTGAAGTGACCTCTGAGCTTTTAGAGAAGGTGAAACCTGTATCACCAGTAAAGCAAGACACCAACTGATGGCAATTTAAAGATATCTCTCCTGGTCAGGCCTTGCTGTGTGAAGATGATCATCTTCCATTTTATGGCATGCAGTTGTGATTTGAAAACATTAAGAGATGACGACACACTATTTCTTCGGGTATTTTTTTTGCCAAGTTCACTATTTTGTCTGCTAAAACTTGGGCTTTATTTCTAATATGAAGACTTCTGTTTCCAACATTTGTATTGTCTGCTAGGCCTTTTCTCTCCTTTACTACACTGTAAACTAATTTGCATTTTGACCTATTTTCTTCCTTGTAAACCAAATAGGCTGTGTCCTTCACATCTTCCCCACTCCCTGAAGTTCAAACTTATATATCTTTTCTAGAGCTCTCTCCTGTTTCTGAAGCCACTGCTTTCTGTGTTCTGGTCACCCCACAGCAAAGGGAACAGTAACAGGCCTGAGGTACATGGAACACAGTATTTGTAAGGACCAGTGTGCCTGAAGCAGACCAGTTGGAATGGTTAATTCATCAAACTTAATGATTGCTCAGTCAGGAAGAAATGGATGGTTTGGAAATCTGTGAAAGTTTCTTCTGCTTCCCTGCAAAGGCAGGGCTTTGAAAAGGAGTATTAGTTAAAAAAATAACCTATGTGATTGCTGCTGATCTTTACAAACACAGAAGCTAGAGGAGGACCATGGGGTACTCAGTAGGAGCCCAGGTAGGAAGATGATGCTGAAAAGCTGCACAGCAGTGGCACCAGTGAAAGCTGAATGGGCAAACTCATTCATAACACCAGGAGATGCTTTGGGACTCACAAGGTGAGAAGGTCTGGGCAAAAGGATCTAAGAAGCCAAAAGATGTTGCAGTAAAGCAAAGAGAGTTTCTTGTTTTTGTTGGTTTTAACCCCTCACATTGTTCAAATAAAGAATAGTTTGTTTTATGATCCAATTCAAATTCAGTATGAACACACACTATGTTTTGGAGTTCAGAGGTAAATATTCACATTGTGTTTTTGAAGCAATTAGAGTGTTTCATTGTCTGCTCTTCTAAATGCTGACACTTAGAATTCAGGTCTAATGTCGAATTTGACTCTTGAATACACTTTCACTTCCTTCTCTCCAATACAGGAACAGAAAGACTAATTCCTGACTGAAGGAAAAATTAATTTTGCTACTTAAGACTATGAGGCCAGCATACAGGAAAAATACAATTGATAAAAACAATCCCTTTCACTTGTAACTGTGTCTAAACTGTTTAATATTTATGTATTTACACTTACTTAATAGAGTTTGTGAAGTATTACCAACCAGTGGGAAAAGAAGGTACCATGAAAAGTACCTGTGGTCCACTAGAATACATTTTTAAATCCTCTTTTCCTCTCACCTTTTTTTGACACTGTTGAAGTGTACTTAGCAGGATCCCTCTGAATGATCCTGACTCCAGTCAAGGCCAGCAACTTACTGCTGTGGTCTGAAGCATGAGCCCTCTCTGAAGTCAAAATCTGGAGTTTCTTTACATGGGAAGGATTCCCACTGTACAGAAGGGGAACAGGACATGAAGTTCACTAGTAATTCCTACTGAATTACTACCTGTTTTTAACTCTTACTGCACATTCAGCATGAATTATTGAGTCAAACATTTATCTATAGATTACCCTCATCACCCATAAACAGATCAGCACTATGAAGGCTGAGGTGAAGCCTTCTTTTTCTGCCACCAGTTTCATTTAGTGTTTTACAAGCTATCACCCAATAGCTGTTCCAAAATAAACTGATGGCTTTGTCCAGGGCATTACTAAAATCTGGCTCCATCTTAGAAAAATAACTTTGTGCCTTGTACTTCACACAAGAGGTCATCAAGTAGGCCAAGGACTGATTTGGGAGGAAAACCATCTTCTTGATTTGTGGGGAATTGATCCAGAAAGATGTCAAGAAACTTTAGCTGTGAAAACAAAGCTCATGCTTCCATGTTTTAGGTCTGAAATTTCCTTTGGAGAGAGGAAACAATCTTTTGGGTTGATCTTTGTCATGACTATTGTATCAACAGGAAATTAAAATATTTGCACTTGAAAAGAAGTATAATTTCATACTATTATGGCAGGCTGAGGCCATACTTCTTCTCATTCCTTTCTGAAAGAGAGGTAGTAAGGGAATGCCAATCATATCTCTTGCTGCTTCACAGAGTGTTTAAATTATGTATAAAGGCTATCAACGGTATTAGATAAAAGTTCAATGCAGTTTTAGGAAGTGCAAGTGAGAGAAACTGTGCCTTTCCAGCAGTCTGAAATCTAGTGCCAGCATTAAGGCCTCTATCAAGAGGCTTAACATATGGATGTGATCTTCAGGAGCATTTGTTTCAGTATTTTTTCACAGAAAGATGTTTATAGAAGTAGAATCAATATGTTAATTTCCTCCAAGAGGAAAATCTGTCCAGTGAATAAAGCATACATTTTATGATTTTTTTTTTTTCATTATTTGGTTAAGGAGAAGAAGTGACTGCAGAGAAACCAATGGCTAAGAGAGTTGGTTATCTGCCATGGATGTGGTATTTGGGAAAGCTTGGGCTGGTCCTTTCAGAGGCATGCATCACCCAGAGTGATGTCAGGAACCAGGGCATTCATGTCAGGAACCAGGGCATTCATGCAGCTGTAGCATCTGGCAGCACTTTCCCAGCCTGCTCCCTTCCCTGATGACAAGGGACCTGAGCCACCAACAGCCAGCTGTGGCACCCGCCAGTTAGTTACCTTCTGGGGCTCATTTCCAAGCAGAGCCAGGAATAACCTCTTGTCTCCACCTGCCTCTTTGTGGGTTACTATGAACAAGCTGGATAGTGCTCAGTGTTGGCCTGCCTTCCTTCTGTGATGCTCCATGCAGCTTTCCACCACGGTGGACTTGTAGGTCTCTCTTCCACAGAACTATGAGGACAATTCAGCTTCAGTGGGTCCTTGGGTGCTTTGGGTCAGTTTTGCAGATAGTATGAGGGAGCAGAGGGAGAGATAGCAGAGCTGCTACAAGGTGGAAACTTTAATTCTCATTGAGGTTTACTATCGCTGTGTTAATGGAGTTCAAAGCAATGCAGTTATGCAAATACATTCCACAGATTGTCACAAGCTGCAGGTTACTCCCTTTTTTTTTTTCTTTTTTTGCATTACAACTTAAAGAGTCTGATGTCACAGTTTAAAATAATCTCGAAGCAGTGCTGTCAGGAGAATTCAAGAGCTCTTGGACCTGTATTGATTGCACAATATCAAACTGTTTCTAGAAACAACTACCAAAATATTCTTGCTGTATTATCTTTAAAAAGGTTACCAAAAGGGATGAGCTCTGAAAATGAGCAGTTCAGAAATCTCAGAAATGGGTAATACTGCAAATGAAATGCCATCACAACTAGGATGCAAAGATCTGAGGAACAGCCTCTCACTTTAATTGCACTTTCTTTAAAAACTGGGTATTTCTTAATCTTTAACGACAAAGTCTTCTTGCATCTGGAAAAAGAAGAAAAGGCAGTTAAAACTCTATCTGCCGCTACTGCATGTACTTGTAATGCATTAGGTGACAGCCTATTTTAGAACAGTGATGCTTTAAAGACAGAGATCTAATTATCACTAGGACTGTCTCTATGGAGACAAAAAGTTAGATAAACATGGTGTGGGCGGTTTTGTCCAGCTGCAGGAAAAGAGGATGCTCTAGATGGACATCTAAACCCTTCACTCCCATCATATTCAATTCCCATTGGGAATGTAGCACTCCTAAAGTATTTCTGGGCTCCTTCACTGCCTATCAAATCTGGTGGCATTCACAGAGAGGTGTCAAGAAGGATCAAGCACACCGATCAGTCAAGAGAGGTGGAAAAGTTATTTATATTAATAATTTGTATTACCTACTGCTACTGTATAGTATCAAGTATGGATACCAAAGCACTGACAAAACTGGAGAGATTAAATTAGGCACTTTTGGTTTTTGCCCATTGAATCTCATCTTTCAGTGACTGCATCGTTCAACCTCCTCCTAATGTTGGTTAGGACAAAAAAAGTAGGATAACATATTGCAGCGTGATCTTTTGAGTCCCGTCTTAGCAAGTTTAGAACCAGTAAAAGGAGATATTTGCAGTTGCTAGATCATCACACAGAGACTCACACATTGCCACGAGACTGTGTTGATGTCAAGATTTTAACTGAATCCTGAAAAAAACACGAGCTCTTAAGTAAGAATAACCAGCCAGTACAGTTGCAGTTAATAAAATATTCTGAAAGATTCCTGACATAAACCCACCCATTTCAGAGCATAAGCCAACTTCCACTTATTGAAGCTGAGACCTTTAACAAAAACTTTCCACCAACAATTTTCTTGTGTGTTCTTCTAAATCACCTGCTGTTGTTCAATTCCAGAAATGCGTTTTCAAACTGTATATCGGAAGTCTTAGGCTGTACATCACTCTCTCTTTCAATACTCTAATAGCAAATTAAAGCATGCCCTCCCAGATTTCCCTCACTGGGACATGTCTTCATTGTCTTTCTTTCCTTGGTAGTAGTCACTGTTATATTCACAGGGTCAACTTCAATCCTGGATGAAGTACATTCCACAGCTGAAGTAAAATACATCTTCAAAAGTGATTAATTTTTCCTATTATTGCTGATTACTTTCACTGATCAATACTTTCACTGGTGCATACCACTAATACATTTAAATGTCAATGTGGAAATTAATTAACCTCAATTATTTCCTTTCAAAGATCATGACATTTTGTTATTGTTGAGATTTTAGGATATATACACAAACTTATGGCTGTATTTGCCTTTAAATTTCCAGAACAATCTGAATAAAATCTCTTAAGCATAGAATGCTTTCAAAGTATTTTGCTTTTAAAGAATTTTACAAAATATTTAAAAGTAATAAAAATATTTAATCACTTAAAAATAAGCACATTAAACCCCCTGCAATTTCAAAATCCAGCTACATGTGAACTCTAAACAAAAAGAGGCCTCTCTAAACAAAGAAAAATATTAATCATACTAGAGAAGATTAGATTATACAACTGTGCATTGTAACTCTCTATGATATATAAAAGGCAAAATTCAGATATGCTATGTAATAAATTATCATTATAGTGTGACTACACTTTGGTCTAATAGAATCCCATTTTTTAGAAATGGAAAAAGAAACCCTATTAGATTACAGAGTTAATTCCCTGCCAGTGCTGAGGTCACTGCTCTTTCACTCTCAGGCTTGTCTATGTGAAACTGTTGGTACCATTGAAGAGTCTTCTTGAGCAGGCAAGAGATAGAGAAAGGCAAGAGGATCACTGTGTTAGGGCTGTCACTCCCGTAAGGGTGTAATGGGTAAATCATCCTAATATATAATTTTAAAGAAGAAAAATCCGTTAAGATCTGGGGGAAAATACCCCAAAATGGCAATACATGTCAGTATTGCCAGTATATGAGGATTAAAGACCAACTGAACCAAAGTCACAACAGTGCTCTGAAATGAAAGTAGTCCTAGCACAGCGTGAAGAGCCTTGTGAGACACCTGAACCCATGAGATTATTCTGGACCTACAGCTATTGAGAAGTTTCAGCTAATTAAATGGGATCTACTCAGCATACTACTTTTATGAATAAAATGATATATTGTGAGGCACTTAGGTTTATCTTGAAGCTGAAATGCGATGAGAGGAGAAAAAGCTGTCTTATAGGTATTTAGTTGGAGTAGCAGGGAAGAGAGAGGGATACGATAGATTAAGTCCCCAAAAGTCCCCAGCAAAGTCATACCTGTTGTGGGCAGAACAGGCGAAAGACCTTTAAAGACCGTCCTTTCTCAGTCCTTGGGCAGAGGAGAAGGTAACGGGGAGGCATTCTGCTATGTGTGTTGAGAGGGCCATGATCCACTCAGATGCACTGAATCCTCTCCATAGACTGTAAGTGTGGGCTCCTCTATGTGTTTCTTTTGCATTTCCCAGAGCTGTTTAGATTCTGTGATCTCCTTATCCTGACAATGATGAATTAGCCACAGAGGATGTATTTTCCGAAGAGGAAAACAGAAAGTCACATAGACCTTGGTTTCCTTCAGCATGGCAGTTTCAGACAGAGAAGAGCCCAGATTTCAGCTGGAAATATCCTACTATCCAAGGGGGAGTCATGTCTCCCAGATTTTTCTGCACAAAGGGAAAAGCTGAGATATGTGTCTTTTGAGGTGTATTGAATTTTTCTCTGTCTCAGGGACAGGGACACTGGAAACGCAATTTATTCCACTCCATAAAAACTATTTCTTCTCTCACAGCAATCAGAGTTTCCATCCACCCATAATAGCCATGAGGCTCCAGGGAATGTCCAACCCATACAGTGCCATACAGTGCCCCAACGTGCTTGTATATGTCACTTGTTTGCTCATTCAGGTTACGAACTGCCCCCAAACTGGCACACAGCTTAGAGAGTTGCAATGACAGGTCTGAAAATGCCCAGGTGTTCCCACTGATGCTGACAAACATGCACTGCTGACAGAACCACCGCCTCATGCTTGAAGGAACTGTGAAAGATAAATTTGCTTTTAGTGGAAGGGCTTCTATTTGTCCATTCAGCGTCATTAAACTGGGATTTGTGAGTTTAGCAAATTGGATATTAACCACACTGCTGGGTGTTGAACAAAGATACTAAAATTATTGCTTACTCTCAGTGGCAAGGGAATTAAATAGGTTTTCTGTAACTATGTCAGGAGGTGTCAATCACTTAATTATTTGTGTCATGAAGTTAGACAAACAATAGCTATAAAAACATATCAGATACTGTTAATCAGTGCAGGTCCATGAGAATATAGTATTTCAAAACCCACACCAATTTCCCATTCTAAGGAAATAACTCCAAAAGGTCCCTTATTCACAGCATATTTTTAAATTTTTTTAGAGCCCTTGTCTGGATAGTTGACTCATCAGCATACAACTTAAACAAATAAGATGTCACTGATGGAAAACTGATGGAAAAGAAGATTTGAACAATTATACAGAACAGATAAGCCATTAACTTCTCCCAGGATCTAACAATGAGCTCTGCAGGATCATTTGGGCTGCAGTCATAATTTAAACTGGTTCTGAGTCATTCTGTTGTGGCACACAATGTTAACAAAAAGAGAATCTTTGGCGGTGCAAAGGAGGAGTAGGATGAAACTGGTTAGGACTGAAATATTCTTGAAATACAAACCTATGAGAAAGAATTGGCATTTTATTACTATTTTTTAAAATAAGCTACAGTTAAGAAGCATAGCCACAGCTGAATAAAGACTCAAACACATTTCTCCACCCTGTGTCACCTGTGGGAAGGCTATTATTCAGTTATGCTAAATATTATTCCATTTATTCCATGTTTAAATCACTCAGCCATTTAAACCACACTCTTTAAGTCTGTTGCTATAATTAGTTGACATACTCTATTATATCTCTGGTTTTGATCTCCTCTTGATGAAGACACTGACTGCTATATTTTCATGTAAGTTTCTGTTTTCCCCTTGAGAACCACAATTTTTTGATAAATGAAGTGCAAACCCTAGTCCACGTGGCCAGTTTATTCAATCCGTCTCAAAAGCTCCTTTTGAGATAAGAAGGTCAGCTAGGTCTGTGCTGCCAAAAGGAAATTATTGACTGTTCACAATTATGAACACAATTGCTTTTAAACATTCCCATTTAGAAAGAATAAGCATACATGCAAAGGTGTTTCTAGCTGTAGGCTCATTGCTGTTCAAGCAAACCCATTCACCATCCTGGAAGAAGAACAAAGCGCATCTCAATATTTTCAAGAAAATACTCAGCTTCTACTGGAAGAACACTATACGTACACCTAATAGAGCTGGTTCCTGGTTTTGCCCAAGTTGGTCAGAGTTTTGCTTTCAAATTTTCTATTTTCAGCCCAAAATCTCATTCCAAATGGCTTACCAAAAGCCTTTCCAATGGCTTACCTCTGTGAGGCATCTTCTTCATGTACAGTGCTATGCAAATACTACTGCAGCAGTCAGAGTTAAGAAAGCATTCACTTCTATACTTCTATATTTTTTTTTCTGTTTCACAAAACCAAATATTTAACTTATCAATGGCATGTGTTAACATGTAATAAACCTAACTGAGGCTAAACGTATTCTGTAGTGTAGAGTACTCCTGAGGGACTTCCTGTTATCTTTGAAGGGACCAGAGGGAGCATGAGTCAAAACCAAACACTAAATGTGCAGAATTAATGGAATGGTCCCTGCTCTAAGATACACTTTTAAGAGTTAGTTAATAACTTTTAAATATTTGGTAAAACATATTAAATGTTTAGTTTTATTCCATTTGAAATAATTCAGCTGGCAAGTCTTTTTCAGAAAGCAAATTATTGTTACTGCCTCACAGCTCAAATTATTATCCAAAGTAATAACCTTGGCAAAAATGTCTTTAATTTCAACTCTTGAATAAGGACTTGATTCACATGTCTAATGCCCTGTGTAAGAGAATTAGCAGAAACTCATCTCAATGTGGTTTCAAAAGAGGAAACTAAGCAGACAGCCTTGTTAATTTAGCATATAGACTTGGAATAAAGTACAACATCCATCATCTCTTGAAATTCAATTAAAAATTGGTCTTATGTCCAAGGAGAAGGAGCCAATTTTCTGCTGGAAGCAGAGTCTTGGAAGATCACTAAAACCCTTAATGGTTCTTTCATTGCGGGAGCCAATATGAAAGAAAAACCATTTTGGGAGTTCAAATTGCCCCTCACATTAAATGCTACAATGTGCGCAATCTTCAGTTTGGGCTTACTGCTGTTGATGCAATGCTTTCTCTCATCCTGGACACACAGGGAATTCCAGCTGTGCTTCTCCCCTGGTCCTTAAAATCTTCCTGTGTGCTGCTGTACGCTGCTGCAATGCTGAAGAGGCTTTTGCATGCAGGGTGAAACACCCGTCCTTACCATATGTCATGTATAGTTCTTATTCTCCTACAGTAGGTTTCTGTGTGTGATAAAAAGATGCTTGCAAGCACACACTGAGATTTAATATCTAGGGAAAGGGAAGCCTGAAAATACGCTAACAAGATTTTCAGCATTAAACACAATTTTGTTTCAGATTTCAGCTGTTAAACATCCTAATTTGTTTTGCTTTTTACTCCTGTAACATAATGCTAATACACTCTGACAGCTCGTGACTCCACGCCGAGGAGGTTTCACAAACCAATCTCTTTACTTGAAATTTGATTTACAAAGTGCCTCAGTCCTTTAGCTGTGTGGCAGCAGTCACTATCACAACACTTGTCATGACTTGAAGTAAGAGGACAATCTGGGCAGTTTTTCCTTGTTTGTTTATTTTCTCCTAGGGGAAGGTTCACTGAGATGAAAGAATCCTTTTAACTATTTAATGCCCTCATCCATCAATAAACTCATCCAGAAAATACTGCCATGCAATGTGTGCCACAGTTCACAGGAAAGGGTGGACTTCTTTTTGTTTTGAAACTCCTGGTGCAGAACCCAGGCCACATCTATGTAGTTTATTTTTACAATATTTGTTTTGGAGGAGTTTATTCTAACAGTTAATGGAGAAATATTTTGGATTCCATGTTCTCCTTCTAGCCCAACCTAGCTCTGGGCTACTCCTCTCCAGCAGACAGCTCAGGGTGCTTTCCAGGTGCTTATACTACATGCAGCTGCAGGACCACCTGTTCAGCTCTAGGCCAGCCCCTACCTTGTGTGGGCCATCATTTTCCTGGGAGATAAACTTTTTGACATGTGAGAAGAAAGTGAAGTAGCACATGATATCATAAATCCCTGCAGAATTGACAAGAAAAACAATAAATGACCACAAACATCTGCTCGCAGAGGTAGCCCTCTAGGCTTCTGCCTCCTCTTGGCAGGGATAGCCTGCCACATGTATTTTCATGGCTTGTATGGATCAAGCATACCCTGGCACATCCCAGCATCCTGACAGGCATGTTACATAGCATAACCACCTCCAAAGGATAAGCACCATGTGGACCATTCATTTGAGCAATTCTATAAGTAACTGGAGAAGATGGTTTGGGACCAAAACAGCGAAAAACCTTCTCTTCGCCTCTCCTCCAGCAAATAAATATTTAGATTTTTTACAATTGTTTTACTAAGATAAAAAGTCTGTTATTCTCCAGGCAGAAGATACAATTGCTGCTGTGGAAACAGCAGTGCAGATGTTTCCATGTCTCCTTCTCCATAGGTGAGACATATGAAGTCAAGCTAACATCATCTAGCAAAGAAGCCCACCCTGTAGAGAAGACCAGAGATATAACCCTCACATGCCTGCCCCACTGTGGCAGGCATTACTCATGAAAACAATCTGCCGACAGTTTTTGTTCTCCTTTCTTCCAGAAAAGAAACAGCTTTTGCCATGTTTTCGTCTCAAAAGGGCATTTACCCAGAAGGATTCAGCTTGGCTCACTCAGCTCCAAGTACAGGAAATGATCTGCCAATGCCAACAGGTCCATGTGCTAAAGAACAGAGGTCTGCATGGAGATACTGAGCTGGCTTCAGCCCAGCCCGCTGCTTCTGGTACTCTGGTGTAGGCAGTGCAGAGTGTGCTGCTGCCTCACGGGCATGTTTCTAGACAGGCTGACTCCACGCTGATGAGCTTCTTGCTCTGGTGACTTTTACTGCCGTACTCAGATAGCCTGGTCCTTCTGAACTCCACAGTCACTATGCTGCATACAGCAGCTGGTAACTGTATGCTCTTTAAAATGTTTTGTTTTGTTTTCCCTCTGAGTTTCTAGCACATTTATTGTCAGGTTGCAGCCTAAATTAAGGTCACTAGTGAACACATTCTTTCTCTGCGCAAATTAAGTGGGTCTGTGGCCCATTTATACATTTGAAAATACAGATGTAATAGTATTTTTCTGTCTCGCAGTTGTGTTATTAAACCTTATCCAACTAACAGTTACAAAGGACTTCACTTTTTTCTGGTGATAATGGGGTCTGTAAGCACCAGTCATTGAGTGTGTGAGCCAAGAAGCATCTCACAGACTCTAGACCCGCTTTTCTTTTTCAGGTACTTGAAATGTAATTGAAAACCTGAAAAACCAAATCTAGGTACCTACATTTTCACACAGTGGCTCTACATGACTTGAGGCCCGTTAATGATGTCTGATTATCTGGGAGTGTGTAATCAGCTATCCTTGCAAATCCAGTTGATTCCAAGACTCTGACCTCATGTGCTCAGGTATTGTGACATTCAAAATGACTCAAAATCTAGTCCAAGTTATTGTATAATCCTGCAATAAAAATGAATTGATATTTGTATTCAAGCCTGAGCTCAGTACTGCCAAAAGAGGTACATCTTGCCTTAAAACTGCAAACAAACATAAACAGTATTGTAGAATTCATTTTCTTTCCATGATGAAAAATACTACGGCAGTCTGTGGAGAGACATGTCTTCTTACATTTGCCTCACTAGCCACAAAGATTCAATAAAGAATCTCAGTGCTGCATGCATAGAGTTTTGTCACCTGGCCTGCTCCAACCACCTTGTTTCCTGTTTCTGCCAGAGCCCCCACAGCAGGCAGTTCTGTCCTCTTTGCACGTCTTTCCAAAGCCCACCAGGCAGCACCACTGCTTATTTACAGCCCTTTGTTCTAACTGCAAATGGACCGCAAGCAGCTGAGAAGAATTGCTGGCTAAAAAGCAAAACCCCCAACATCTGAGGGAACAAATTGACTGTGGCAGATGTACGGCAAACAAGCAGAGAGAGCAGTGGGGTCCTGAGCTGGGCTAGGCTATGCTGCACTGGCAGTGGGAAGCTGTGCAGAGCCAGCTCCAGCCAAACATGGTTCCTGGCAAGATGGGAGATGTCATGGAGGCACAGCCGGATTTAATTTGTGTGCAGAACAAGGCTGAGAAACTGGCTATGTCACAGGTTGAGAACAAGAGGGAAGTGATGCAACTCCACCATTTACTCCTTGAGAGCTTAATCCTTGCTGAAGTAATTTTTCCAACACAGGTGTGCAGTTCCTGGATGTTAGGATGCACGCCTCTTCTGCATCCAAGGATTTATTCATTTTTTTCATTTTACCTTGCCTATAGTTGATCACTTTTTGCATCAAAGTTTACCAAGTACAATGTAAGTCTTCAGCTCCTTGGGTAGCAACAAGTGAGAGTTATTGTCAGCTGGAAGTCACAGGCTTGAAAAGCCTTGATGCAGTAAAGAGAAATGTATTCATGTGTTGAATTGTATTCGTGCTGTAAGCAGATTTTAAGCATTCAAGACAAAGAGAGATATAGAGAAAACCAAGTATGCAGTGATAATATTCCATCATAAACTGTTGATCTGCACCTATACCTTGCTCAGTTATTTTGTCTACTTGATATACAGCCCTATGTGAAAAAATACAGCTTTGCAGCTATTGTACCACCTACATAGATTTGAACATTGTATAAAGAAATGCAATAGCTGTAGATGTCACTGCACATAATCATGCAGGCTTTTTCACAGGTATAAACACAACTACACAGGTGACTTGC
Organism: Grallaria varia; assembly: GCA_013396735.1. Classification (NCBI taxonomy): domain Eukaryota; kingdom Metazoa; phylum Chordata; class Aves; order Passeriformes; family Formicariidae; genus Grallaria; species Grallaria varia. The sequence goes on along the minus strand of VWZG01011312.1, from coordinate 413,840 downwards.
AGCTTTTGCAACTCAAACCTTTTCCTTCCCCCTCACCCCCCTCACTGAAATGAATCACTGCAAAGGCAGTGCCACAGCCTGAACTCCTCAGTCTTTGGTTTTTCTAAAGGTTTCTCAGAAGTCCATTGTCTGCAAAGATGATTTAATGAGACAAGTCTTGCAAATCCAGCCACCTCCTGGGTGAAGAACCTTTTTCTAATATCCAATCTAAACCTTCCCCTGACACAGCTTCAGGCCATTCCCTCGGCTCCTGTCACTGGTCATCACAGAGAAGAGATCAGTGCCTGCCCCTCCTCTTCTCCTCACAAGGAAGCTGTAACTGCAATGAGGTCTGCCCTCAGTCTCCTCCAGGCTGAACACACCAAGTGCCCTCAGCTGCTCCTCATACGGCTTCCCCTCAAAGCCCTTCACCATCTCTGTTGCCCTCCTTTGAACACTCTCTAAGAGCTTAATGTATTCCTTATGTTGCAGTGCCCAAAACTGCACACAGTACTCAAGGTGAGGCTGCCCCAGTGCAGAGCAGAGCAGGACAATCCCCTCCCTCACCCAGCTGGCAATGCTTTGCCTGATGCCCCCCAGGACAGGGCTGGCCCTCCTGGCTGCCAGGGCACTGCTGACTCACATTCAACTTGCCATCAACCAGGACCTTCAGGTCTCTTTCCATGGCACTGCTTTCCAGCATCTCACTCCCCAATCTGCACGTACATCCAGGATTGCCCCATCCCAGGTGCAGAATCTGGCACTTCCCCTTGTTGAAATTCCTATGGTTGGTGATTGCCCAGCCCTCTAATTTGTCCAGGTCTCTCTGCAGGGCCTCCCTGCCTTCCAGGGAGTCAACAGCTCCTCCCAGTTTTGTATAACCTGCACACATGCTTAGTATCCCTTCCAGTCCTGCAACCGAGTAATTTATGAAGATGTTGCAGAGCACAGGGCCTAAGGTGGAGCCCTGTGGAACCCCACTAGTGACAGGTCACCAGTCTGATGTCACCCCATTCACTATTGCCCTCTGTGCTCAACCCGTGAGCCAATTGCTCACCCACCACATGATGTGTTTATCCAGCTCTGCTGGACAGTTTGTCCAGAAGGATCCTGTGAGAGACAGTGTGGAAAGCTCTACTGAAATCCAGAAAGATTACATCAACTGGCTTCCCTTGAACAACTAGGTGGAATACCTTTTCATAGAAGGAAATCAGGTTGGATGAGTAGGACTTTCCTCCCATGAAGCTGTGCTGACTGTAACTGATGACAAGAGAAGTTTTGCTATGACATCAGCCAGCTATTTGAGGATTCTGAGATGAATCCCATTAGGTCCCATAGATTTGTAAGGATCCAGCTGGAGCAGCAGATTCTGCACAATATCAGGAGTGGCTGGGAGATGATCATTCTCACAGTCATGGTCCTCCAGCTCAGGGCACTGAGACCCCTTTAGTCTGTCATCTGTGTTGAAGCAGCAAAGAAAGCATCAAACACCTCTGCTTTGTCTCTGTGCCTGTTTGTGAGGTGACCATCTTCATCCTGTAACGGGATGATGATACTTCTCTTCTGCCCAGGGAAGTAATCACAACACCAAGCCTGACGGAGTTCAAGAAGCATTTGGATGATACTCTTGAGCACATGGTGTGATTTTCGGGGATGGTCCTGTGCTGTGCTAAGAGCTGGACTGAGTGATCATTGTGGGTTCCTTCCAGCTCAGCATATTCTGTGATTCTGTGAAATAAAAGTTCAAGCACCATCCTCTTCTGTATAAAGCACAGTGCAGTGGGGACATCAGACAGCTGGGACAATTCACTGCTCTGCATTGCTTCCAGGCAGGGATGCACCGGGCCCCATATTGCAGAACATTGTGGTAGATGGACTGCCACTGGAGGCAAAAAAATCAGCTGTCATGATTCTTGTCGAAAATTGCTTTTTCGTTCTGATATCAAACCACATGAACCTATACTGGACAGTATCATCCAGTCAAGTGAAATACTCTTTTACATTACTCAGAGAAAATAAATAATTAGAATTGCCTGTTTGCTAAGCACAGAAGGATAGAAAAATACTAATCAACAGTTCTAGGAGAAATATAAGAAAGCTACCAGCAAAGATTTGCAAGAAATGAAGGCCTTTCTTTCTCTAACAAAGATTTGGAAAATGTGGCTACTTTTCTACAAGGTAATCAGAGCTGTTTCTACAGCAAAACCTTCCCATGACTTTTCACATTGCTGTGGGCAAAAGAACATTAGTCACTATCTTTGAAAGAGATAATGGCTTTTCAACTGTTGTGTGCCCCCCATGCATCTGTAACAAATGCTCTGAGGGATAACTGCTTCAGCAGAGGCAAAATGGAGAGGATGAGAGTTGGGACTGGCTGATTTGCCTCTGCCACTGCCTCCCAGCTTTGCTGCCATCACGTGTATGCACGCTGAACACACAGGTTGCATCCCAAGAGAAGTGGTTGGAAGTGGTTTTGTGAGGCTGCAAATTAATCAGAAAATTCAGATTTGGTCCATTGGAACAGACTTGTAATTATATCAGTTAGTGTCACACTTTGCCATAAATCCCTTCTCAGTATCATCCTACCTGTTTCAAACTAAGAACAAGATAAAGAATGCATTTATGTATTTACGTGTAGGATACGTGTTAACTGGCTTCTTTTGACAGTAGAATGCTGTTCTTTTGTCCTTATGTTTTAAACTCAGCCGAAGACCTGTGAATACTTCCAACGAGAAGACACAATGCATTTCACAGCTCTATTTAACACTGCTGCCTTCACACTTAACCTATCTAAAGCCTAACTGGGACGTGGCTGGGTGCAGAGGGTTTGCAGGAGTCATGTAAGACCTCGGTACAAGGCTTTCCTCCTCCAGGCTCTGTAAACCCCATATAAACCCAGAGAACCAGAAAGGCCACCAAAAAGCATTTAATGTTTTCTAAAATTCCTTCAAAATGTCAGTTCATGAAACAGGTCAGAGAGCTCAGTTTCACTCTCGGGTTGGTGATGTGTGTCATCATCATATGTCAGTTAGGAAAAACTTTAAACTAAGACTTAAGTAGTAGCACAAAGTCCAACACCGAAAGCCCATGCTGCAATCTAGTCCATTTTAATACATTAGTATTACTAGATCATACAGATGCCAAATCATACACCAGAACTGATCTTTTCTAAGACAAGTTTGTAATTAGACTAAAATCCATTTAACCCATTTAACGTGTTTACATTTAACATCCTTTGGAAAAATAACTCCTTTGTTCTCACATGTCAGGAAGGTGCATTTGGAGGTGACACCTTCAATCTGAGTGGTAAGGACATGGTATTATATTGAAGATTAGTGTAACAACTCCTTGGAATCAGCCCTTTATGAATCAGCCCAAAGGCAACCAAAGAGCATTTAGCCACTGAGAAAAAGGAACACCCAACATAAGCAAGGTCCCTGAAGTCCAGGTCCAAGTCCAGGTCCCTGGAACAGCAGTTCTGACATTACTACAGGTAGTTTCCAGAGATGCAGATAACACATCTCTGTTCCTGTGCTTGTCGTTGGAGTGGTTTTGTCTATTGGATGTGATAGAAGAAAGGAACTTTAAAAATTTTGATTTCTTTTTCTGCTTGATAAATTCTGTTATTTGAAGGACAGATTTGTAGTTCTGTTGGTTTTGGCTCAGTTTCTAGACCTGTGTGACTGGCTTCTGCAGGTTTTAAACAGCAGGTTATCTGCTTAGAAAAAAATGCATCTGTGAACTACGGACATGGAATTAGAGAATTTGTGGTGTATCGTGCAGTGAAGCAGATAGACTCTATGGATGAGTTAACAGTGACTTATAAGATTGTCTTAAATAATGGATATTTTTTTTCCTAAATAGCTTAAAACCCCATATGCTTTGATGTTTAGCTAGCTCCACTAGCTACTATTGCAGAGCATGGGGTATAGCTTTGCAAAGCAGTAAGCATCCCTCTTGCATGTTTAACTCATGATACATTTTATAACAAAGATGAACAAGAAAACAGAGTCCCACCCACTCTATACTATGGGAAGAGTCACATCCTGCCCTGTACCTTCAAACTCTTTTTTTTTTTTTTTTTTTTTTTTTTTCTTTTTNTTTTTTTTTTTTTTTTTGGACTCTTATTGTTTGAAAAACTTGAGCAGCTTCCAGTTTAGTCATTTCCCCTTATCAGGAAATTCAGATGAAATTACATTCCTACCGGAGGCTTTTAAAAGTAGAGATGCGTTCTGTTTGCCTTTACAAGAGATATATTTTACTGGCATCTTTTTTTCCCTGCCCAGTCGTGGCCATCTGCTCACTTCCAGTGTCCACAACCCCTTCTGATTTTCACTGCAGGTGTGCCCCTGAACATGGGCATTTTGCCATCTTGATTCCAGTCACCCAGCCTATTAAGGGGGAGTAAACCAGGGTGAGCCCCCACACTGCAAAGTTTATTGAGTAACTACTTAACCAGCTTCCCAGTATCAGGAATGGGATCCATCTGAAGCCAAATCTTTGCTAATTTGGGTAGCAAGAACTGCACCTGAAGCTAATTTTCTAAACAAAGTGGTAGTTGTATTCTTTTAACTATCCCCCAGATATCCAGAATTCTCTGGATAAGGCTCAATGCTCATAAGATAAGCAGTAAGACAGACTATGATGAGGGTGAGGGGAGGGATTGTGGCATACACCCGGATAGGGCGTGGATGAGCACAGAGCTCTCCTGAAGGAGCCAGCGCACCTTCTTTGCATGGGCTATGCTCTGCTCTGAGGTCTGAACCTCAGCTGTAACAGCCCACTCCTCTCCCCTACCACCTCCTTCCACATCCCTCAGCTTCATCCCACTGCTTGACAAGCCCGTGCCCTCTCCTGGGGCATGCCAAGGCCCTGTTAGCACAGTGGTTTCTCTCAGGGCCTTCCTAGCAGCCTTTGCTGCCTGCAGGTGAAGGTGAGCAGGTGACAACTCCCCTTTTATAAGGTGTGTGAAATTATTTTGGCACTAGATCAGCGCTGGAGGAGTGCATGCCCACTGGTGCCCTTTTAAGATCATAAATGACTCTGTGAAGGTCAGAACTGCTGGGTCATATTCGCCAGAAAATAACAACAACAACAACAACAACAATAATAATAATAATATCATGCCATGATTTCCACCATTTTTCTTGGCTCGTAAGGGTCACAAGTAGTGTTGTCTGGGTGCACAGGAAGCTGCTGGAACAGACATAGCTGCCTGACTGCCTCCAAATGCAGCCTCAGAGCAACCTCCAGTGGCAGCAAGCAGTTCCCGCAGCACTGATGGCATCGCCGGGAATCCCAGCACGCCCCTGCCACCACAGTGCTGGCTCTCGGTCCAGAAAGGACATGCAGAAATAATGTAAGACCACTGCCATCACTATTAAGACACCAGGATAAAACTTAATTAATTTTGAAGAAATTAAATTGTCAGTACTTCCCCATGACTCCTCCAACAGCTGAGATGCACTTCTGGCAGACACCCAAACCCACCATCCATTTGAGACCCAATTAAAAGGAAGAAAAACAGGTAGTTATTAGTTTAAAATTCTGTGTGAACTTTTCACTTGTGACTGGACAAGTCACACACTTGCTGAGATTCAAGAATTAGTGACATAACCCAGCACATGCAAAACAAAGCACAAACTGAAGGATCTTTGCTACAGGGAAATGAAATAAACCAAGCACATATTTAGCATTACCCTATATAAAATGCTTTGTTGAGGGAAAGTCTGAACCACAGCCCACCAACACTGATGAAAATTCTTCTGAGGACTTTGAGCTCGACTCACAGAAGGCCTTCTCTGCTTGTCTTTTACCATGACAGGCACACATGCTCTTGTGAATAACGGACTACAGCTTATAGCAGCAATCCACAGTGTACTTTGTCATCTCAACAATGTCTTTTTTTATTGTCTCGTCTCATATACTGAGACCTGGGGAACACAGATGGGCTCAGCCTGTTCCAACCAACCAGACACCTCTACCCTGCAATTCAGATTCACAGACACATCACATGCAATAGAAGTTAGTTATAATAAGTAAAATCAACACCACCAAAGGTAATCAACATTTTATTTATAAACATATATTTACTATAAAAGCTGTTGTATTTTAGACAAGATTTCCTAATTTCCAGAGGCATTTTAGAATAAATAAAATAAAGGAAAGATTAGCATAATTTGTATTCAACATTAACCCCACCTAGGACAGCAATCCTTGTCCCTGAATGGACATGCAGATAAGGATGGTCCCCTTCTGGTTCACCAACCTTTAGGACATTCATTGAGAACTACGGATGTACTGCATCAATAACACTACATAGCAAGAGTAAGGAAAAAATACACCATGGAAAATGGGCTTGTAAAATACAGATGGGTTATGACACCTGTTCAGGTTCTCTGAAATAGTAAGAGGCTAAATAAATTCCAAAATGTCGAAAACCCATTACATACATTGTATTTGCTTATTAATAATAAATCATTTATGTAACAAATTTACGTTGCAGTTTAAATGCAGTAAAGTTTTATTTTTAATGTGCTCACTGTTCCTGATTAGAATTGTACCACATTTATGTATTTAAACTGGGAAAAAAGGAAAAAAAATTAGTCCGAATGAATTTGCCATGTAAGATTCCAAAGGGAATATAAAATTAAACATAAGCAATTGGCAAGCACAATTTAGAAAACTGTTGAAAATTATTCCATGCTGGTGAATAGATGTTCATTAGGGGGAAAACTCATGGTCGGGAAACACTGCTTCATTTCACTTTACATATGATCAACTTCGCTAAAACACGCATGCATGAAAACTAATTGATAGATACTGGGATCGATTTCTAAGCAGCTCCAGAGCCCCGGTGGTGTGCCTGCAGTGCGATGCGCACCCCCACCCCAGCCCTTGCCCATGCACTTTATGCTACCATAGTTCTAAGCCCTTTGGGCATCTAACCCCTATGTGAATGAGAAGCGGATCTAACCTCTGTGACAACCAACCCTTTCATACACTTGGGGACTGATTTGCACATCTAACTCTATCACATGGGTGAAGCAGTGGTAGTGACTCATACCAAATGGATGCAGAAGCATGCATGGTCTTGTTTAAAAATTAGGTTCAGACACCATATATTCACATATTCTTAATGCAGGACATGGAATTATACAGATGTACCAAGTCAGTTACAAAATCTGCTTCTTGAATTTCCATGTTACACATTCTTTGTGGGAAAATGTTGTAATGACCACATGCAAAGAGTAAGCATTCTGGTTGTTAAAACCCTTTAGCAGTAAACCACGCAGGTGGTTGATCAAAATATTGGATATCACTTCTAGTTCCAAAACACTTGTCTTATTTATTTATTTATTTTTACTTAAAAATATTGCCCAGGTGAAGTCCGGGACTTCAGCTTGTTGGATTTATTGCATCCATAAGTCATCACCGACTGTGTGCAACAACTTTCCATTTTCTAAGGCACAATATTAAGGAAGTAACATGTAACCTTCTGGCAGACAGTCACAATGTCCTCCAATGACAACATCGCACGTGGGTATTCAATGACATGCAGTTTTGCATGGTTATGTAACTTATATGCAAGCAACTGTCTAGCATTTCAATAAATAATTGCTACTTAGAGAAAACTCAAAATTATTGCTTCCCTAATAACTACTCCATTTTCATTTACCAACACATCAAAGGACAACAGATATGCACATAGATAAAAGAAATCTCTAATCATTTAGTTTTATCATGGTTTTAAGGCAGAATAAGTAAATTTTTCCCTCCATTTTAAGATACATAATGAACAGCTAAAATGGGATATTTCCAGTAACTGTTTATCAAAAAGTGCTAGGATATTTTACAGATGCAACATATTCCCTAACTTTGTGTATTGTAGAGAACCGCTGAACTGCTGCTTCAAGGAGCTGCTGGATCACTTTAGTAAGGAGTACATGCTTAACCAAAGAGCACAAAGGAAAACTGTCCCAAACACAGGCAAGTTAGTTTTTCTGCCTGCTGCTGCCAGCTTTCTCCCTGTCTGCATTCCACACTCCTGGCTTTTGCTGACTTTTTTTGGGTAGTGGATGGAGGAACACAGGCTCAAGGCTGTCTAATTCTGCTCTGGGGAGTACCCGAACCGCATGTGTTTCTCGGCATGAAATTCCAACCAGTGCAATATTTGCAAGTGAACAAGTAGATCTCAAACCAACTCGAACTCTCAACTAGCAAGTTACATGCCAAGGAGAAAAGCTTCACCATTGTATCAAACTGCAGCATGGAGACTCACAACTCAGCTGGGCCTGCCCGCTTGGCTGCCTCTCCCCCACATCACCTTTCATCGAGCTTAGTAACAATACAGGCTGCTGAACTTAGTAAGAAGGATTGCTCCTGATGGGAATCTTGCCGTTGTTAATGGTATGCAGTCTTTAGGTTTAATGAAGAAATCTTTATTTGAGAGAATATTAAGCTATAGTCATGAACATTACTTGAGGTACACAAACAAAAACATCCTATCACTAAAGGTGCAATAATTTATTTGTATAACTCCTACCCTCCACTGAAGGTAATATAAACACAAAATGCTTCGGAAGTACAGGATGTATTATCAAACTAGTCTCTGTATAAAAAAAGTTATAGCTTCAGTTATAACAGAGAAGTCGTGCCGTGATGTTTAGTTGGTTTTCAAATGCACTGATTAGATACTATCTTAAAATTACTTCTCAGCTCAAATTGGCATATTCTATAAAGGTTCTGTAAACTTAAACTTTTAAATTCCTAGAAATATTAAAACAGCTTTATTGCATGTTTATTTTCTTATTACTTTCAAAAGGACAAGGTGACAGACTGGAAATCATAAGCATACCTGAAAGATGGGATTTTTTTTTGTAGCACTTACGCTTTGCCTTCCCAAACATGGTCACACATATTTTGCAAATTTCTTAAGAAAGCAAAAACCAACATATCACATTTCAAAGGAGCAGGTGCAGCTTTTTTGTGAGTTTTTGAAAACAAGATGAGAGCCATCATGTCCATGGATTCAAGCTTCTACAAGTGATTGTCTGGAGGCAGCCGATACATACGAGAAGAGAGTTCCTTCTTCAAAGTTATTAGGACTGAAAGTCATGTCACAATGTGGTTGGTTGTCCAGCAGCTGGGTAAAACAAAACAAAAACAAGTCATTCGTTGACAAATTTTAACAAACAAGTATAGACTTTTCCTCATGTGACCTCTACAATTCAAAAACTGCATGTGAAATTATGTATCATTTGTGACCTACTTTTCCTTCTTCCTGCAAAGCTGGGGCACTAACTACAAAGAAAGATTCAGCATAACTTCAATGGAAATATATTTTCCTTGCCATGTGATGAATACATTCTGCATGAACTTTTATTTTATTTTACTCCCAAAGTACTTGTGGGCCTATTTATTTCAGGCTCTACAGCGGCAAAAACAGTAGAGCAAAGGGCTGATGAGTCATCTTCAGCTGTGCCTAGTTTGTGTTACATGGTAATTCAGCCTCCTTGTGTTCTTTGGCCAGATAGGGAATCTCTTTAATTTACTTCTTGCTTCTGACTTTGGCACTCACAAACCTGTAACTATTCCCCTTGTTTGACACTGAATACTGAGTTTCCTTCCCTGTGGGGTTTTGTTGTACAGAAACAACCTACTAATAAAACCCCACCCACTTCTGTCTGAAAAAGAAATATTTTGGACCCTGAACCACTACACAATCTTTAATGCTTTTCTCGAGGTTTTTGATGATTAATTTTCAAACAGAATCATCCACATTTTCAAATAGGCTTCTGGCAGGCAAAATATTTCATCAAGATGTCCATAAGCATCTCAAAACAATACGGATTAAATCTGGGTTGGTCAGAGACTGTCAGCTGTGCACAGGTTTTCAGATGCAGCCACAGAGACAAGAAGGTTGCACACAAGCTGTGCAATCAATAAACTGATTTTATATTTTTTATCAGACTTCCCAGAACTCAAAGGCAAAACACTGTCTGTGCACCAGTTTGTTCTTCATTTCAGGTGTGAAGTCCATCAAATTTTAGTTAAAAATTAGCAACTAGCCATATTTGCAGTTCTATCAAAATCAGTCCCTTTCAATTGTCAATGACAAATCAGTGTGACTTAAATTCAACTAACTGAATTTTCAGATTTTGCATGACAAGTGAACACACCAGGAAGATGCAATTTGTAGTAAAAAAGACAGACTCCTTGCCATTACTATTCTTCAGGAACTATACATTTCCTCCAAACTTATTCTCTCTGTCACGGACCCGGTTACCATTCTGCTAGGTATGTACAAAAGCAAAACATTACTGCATGAAACACTGTACACAGCTCTGTAATGCATTTTTTAGCAACACTGCTGTAGAAATTATGATGGAAGGGGTGATTTCTACAGCATATAAGATGACAATTTATTTAAGCCTTCATCTATCCTTAAGAGACCCCAATTTTTATTTAAGCAAAAAGGATTAAAAAGAAAAGGAAATTAGGACTTTT
>VWZG01011312.1:328575-403272 GCA_013396735.1 Grallaria varia | reverse complement strand
TCCTTTTTTTTTTTTTTTTTGTGTAAAGAAGGATGCGCAAACCTGCATTTTAGGGGTCAGGATCTCATCCACATGAGGAAGGTTTACAATATCAAGCCTGAAGGGGAAAAGCTATTTCTAAATGTGCCAGGTTAAATAAATAATAAAAACTTGCTAACATTTCTTGGCAGAATTAAAAAAAAAATAAAATAAATCACCAAACAAATTGTTATACAATAGCACACTCTAGCTCTGCTGATGGGGTAATATCTCTTTCCTGAAGCATCAGGAAAAAGTACCCATTCTTCTTCTGGCAAAGGTAGGGATATATTTTTCCTACTCCTGGATTTCTACAGCCACTGCTTTTGAGAGAGAAGAAGGGAAATAGTAAGCAAAAAGAGTTCAATATGCCCATTTATCAGTTGGGACTGTAGGCAGTAAATACACTACATAGTATTGAATAGGAAGACAACAATTACTCCTATTATTTTTTTCTTGCATCTTACTGGTTTCCGTGAAGTGGAAGCCAGCATGAGCACTGCCCATCTCATACCACTGGTGACATCGGGGTGAAGCTGAAATGCTCTAGTAATTTGGCATCAGCCATAGAAATCCAGGACTAGGAAGGACATTCAGGTGACCAGCCCTAAGGCAGAAAAATGCATCAAGTCTTTTTCTGATATGAAATTGTCTGTCTCATTCTTCAAAATTTATGGCAAACAACACTATTTAGCACACATCTGAGGATACCACCACAAGGACTCACTATGAGTTACAGAATGTTCCTAATATATTACATGACTATTTTATCTGCAAAAGAGAGGTCTGGAGATATACAAAATGGGAACTTCTCCAAACACAGCCCAAGGTCCTAGATCTAGTAGAATTTTCTACATTGCCTCGTGTGATGTGAGAGATCCAAGACTCCATGTAACGCAATATGTGTGCATAGTGTAGGAGTTTATGGACAGAAACAGCCTTTAAGTCTAACACTGCTGAGCACAGATCCTCTGGGCAAAGTTTAACGGGTGTGGAAACCTTTTCTGATCTGAGAAAACAATTAAAATGGCATGGGAAAGTTCCTCTTCCCATGGTGAAGCTATGCCTGAGTTTCAAAGCCAGAAGGAGACAAAGGTAAGATCACAGCAACAGAATTTTTAGAGTTCACTGTTCTTCAGACAGGACTTGGTACTTACTCCTGGATCGGATATAACAATCGTTGCAGTTAAGAAGACCATTTCTAATCCTGACATCTGTCCCACTCGCTGCGTCTCCCAGCTGTCCCTTGCAAATGCCACACTGTCAGTTGAAGAACAGAGAAAGTAAGAGAGACCATGCCCTAGTGTTCCAACTCTTCCCAAATTTTTACTTTTGTTTCAGTAGTTCTTGGAATAAGTGAGAAAAAATGACCCCCTACAACCCAGCCCATACTCCTGGGGAACACTGCAAATCAGTGAGAGGTATTTTTTACATTCAGAAGTTTTTAGGACTGGATTTCAGCAGCCTTCACTTACACAGAAATGAAGTCTAGTGACTAGAAGGGACATCTGATTTTAAGGCTGCATTCTGGACTCAGGCCAGTTGTGATGGATAAAGCTTAGAGCGACCAGAGGTTTAGTCTGGAGTTCTCTAGAAAAACTGAAACACTCAAAACAGTCAAGAAGTATTTCTGTTGAGAAGTCTGGTGAAAGCCAGAATACATCATACATTCCACTGTCAAAGCTTTTCAGTCATGGGTCAGATCTAAGATGGCTTTGGAACTGACCAAGTTTTTGGAAGGAAAAAAAAAATCCCTAAAAAAGTATCACATGGCAAGAAATCTTGTGTTTAAAAAGCAATGAGCACAACAGGGAAATTATGTGATGCTTCCCCCTGAAAGTGTGATTTGCTTGCTGAATCATAGGTTTTAGTCCAATTAACATATCTGACCACAAAATAACATACTAATTGCATTATTTTCACTTCTTCACCAAGACACACAAACAGATCTATATAACAAACATGTAAACTCTGTGTTCCTCTCATTTTCAATTTCACATCTACAGCCTCAATATACTCTCTACTGCACTGTGCATGACTTGAGATTTTTCTAAATAAAGCAAGAGACATACCCTGAAGCACTGAATATGGAAATAAAGACCGAGTGTTTCAATAATCATGGCAGCTCCTTTCCCAAGAGGGAGCCCACAGGTAGAACAAAGCTTCTTTCCACTGACAGACCTAGGAGACAAACATGGCTTTAAGAAAACAGCACCAGATGCTAAAACAGAGACAAATGTTTGGACAGGTTTACAGAGAGGGACAGGATGGGAGGAAGGAGCACTGGGGAGGGGAGTTCATGTAAATATACACTGAGCCCTCAGCCGTGTTACTGAATCAGCCTGCAGGTCTGCCTTGCATGCAAGCAAGCCAAGGACCTAAAATATCTTGAGCGTACAGTACCTCAGACACATTCCCCTGCCAGTCTGCTGTGCTAACAGAGGCCTGGGTGGCAGGAACCATGGCTGTGGATACACCGACTCAGAGAATGGTTAGGGTTGGAAGAGACCTTAAAGGTCTAGTTCCAACCTCCCCTGCCATGGGCAGGGAACCTTCTACTTGACCAGGTTACTCAGAGCCTCATCCCACCAGGCCTTGAACACCTCTAGCAACACTCTTCCCTGCTCACCTGCCTGTCAGCCTGCCAGAACTGATGCTTGGTCTAGTGAGATGAACTTGAGACCAAAAAGGACCCCTTGTCATTATGTGTCATCCATACTTTTTTCAGCCAGGGCTAAAGCCAGGAGAGAAACTTTGTGATACTTTATGAGTTTTGAAAGTATGGTTTGACCAAACTGTACATGGATAAGCAAGTTTACAATCTCTTGCTTTAAGGTTTTGATGCAGCAACATAATAAGCCATTGACAGAGACAGATCTGGACTGCAGCATGACAAAAAGCCATTTTGGAAAAAAATAAAAAAGAAGAGAGAAAGAGAGACAGAAGCAGCAGAAGGACTATCATAATTAGAAAACTGTCCTTGCTTCCATTCAATCCGTCACTCCTGAGCCCACCATGTACATAGACAGCACAGACCCATCACCGTCTTGTCTCCTTGTCATTATTTCTTTTAGAATAACTTTTCTGTTTTCTAATCCCCTCCTACAACCTTAAACATTCTACCTCTGTGCCATTCTTAAGTTCACCTTTGTTTTCACTTCTATTCCAATATCAGTTATTATAAGGACAAGTTAAAATGCTGGATCAAAGAAAAAAGCATTTTGTGAAATTTTTTAAGAGTTTTCAAATGTTTTAGTAGAATAATGAATTACATCCCATTCATTGTTTTCAAAATTAAGATTTATTTCATGAAAATACCTTGGAAAAGGGTCTCAGTTCAGAATAGAGCTGCTAAATAATAAGAAATAGCTATTGCAAATAGCTACCTACAGCAAGAAATTATCTGCAATCCCACCAAAATGGCAGCTAAAATTACAAAAACGTAACAAATTGTTCACATAAAAAACCCCAATAGTTTCATGTCAATGAAAGTGACATCAGATTGAGGGTTTTGCTATAAAATGTGAAGAAAATGTAATTTAAATAGAACAAAACTTGCTATGTTCTATGTTGTATTACCTTACTCTATTCAATATACCAACTGATTTTAATATACTCCAAATTATCAGGGATTCAATCAGGCTACAGTTAACATTTATTTAGAGTTGGTACACATAACTCACTAAAAACTGCATAGATCATTTGTGACATTTAAATCTCCAGGAGATCAGCATGAATGTAGGCAAATTAAATTCAGCAAAAACCCAAAATGAGTTTTAAGTTTGGAAATTAAAGGAAGAATTTATTTTAAAATCAACAAGCATTAAAATATGACCATTCCTTACTCCTGAGTATGTGACTATTCACAATGAAGACATACTTTAGCTTAAAAGCTCTGAATTCACACTTAACTGCTTCCTTTGACTGAGGCATATACTGTTCCATCGCAATTTCATTGACATTTCAATGATCAAGCAAGAGTCCTGCTGCTTTCTGAATTGTGTTATTTGAAAATCTAAGGATACTGCTGAAGCAGGCAAGAAATACTGGAGAGGAAGCTACATGTTTATCCCATGGATGATTATGAATTGCAACATTTAGAAGAATTAATAGTGCATCCACATAATAGTAATGTGATTTACACTGTGGCAGTTCACCAGTGACTACAAGATGTGTTTGGTCTGCAAAATTCTTTATTGACCTTTAGTACCTGTTGGGTGACTGACTCAGAGGAGCAGGAGAGCAGGGAGATGATGGCCCAGATCTGAAGTTCTCATGGTAGCCTGCCCTAAAACACAGGAGAGAAGATGCATTATTACAGCCGAATAACAATTAAAACCAGATTTTATATGGAGAAATTCCAGCTCGTAAAATTCAGGATTCCCAGTCTATAGATTTTATTCAAGGAAAAAAAGGCATAAATCTGTTGTCCATTGCCATTTTGATACAATGAAAAATAGCATAGAATTCTTGGTTCTGAGTCTTAGTCTGCTTGCTACTGCACAATCAGGTAGCTCACAAGGTGATCGGCCATGTGGGGACTCCACCTCATCAACCCAACACAGCTCCCACCATGGTGAAGAAGATTAAGCCAAAACACACCATGCTATACTCTCTGTTGGCTTTTTACTGAGTAAAAAAGAAGCCACCAACACTGAAAGGTGATTTATTTGGAAAATGGTTAATTTTTATTCATTTTACGCTGCAAGAGTTTGGTGAGAAAAAAAATGCATGTTTTTTCTTATCAGAAATCATAGGATTGATTCAAACTATGATAGCTTAAAACTGTTCACAGGTTAAATAACATTTTTTTAAACATGCACAAGAGCACTTTGTTCTGAGGAATAGGTAATCAAATCTCAAGCTACATTAGGTTTGAATGCATACAAGCTTCATAGAAGTAACACATTCTGCAGAAGCCTGTTCATATACATGCTAATGAAAACAGACATTCCTTTCTCATTACATAGATGTATTTTTTGTAACTATTACATAAGCAGATCCTTTATTTACCAAAAAAAAAAAAACCCTGGTGCTACTGTTCAGTAAGGCTTACTTAAAAACATAAGGCAAAGCTGCAGAGAAGTAAAAGACCTCACCATAATTTACAACAGAAAGATAACACTAATCTCTATGTATCTTCTTTTAAAAGCTATAATCCTTGAAGGACTAAAAAGTAGCAATCCGTATGGCTTGGAAGCTGGAGAATGAAGCCCTTGGATACCAGCTTCAGAGGCAGACTTAACCTGATGTTCCCATACTTATTTAGCCACTTACTAGCCATAAATGTTTGTCTCAGGCGTTTAAAACAAATTGGGCACATAAAAAAGTTATGCAGAAGAGTGCTTAATGAGCTAAGGAGAAAGAACAGAGAGGCAGAGGGTGTGGTCCCTCATGAAAAGAATCACTGGGGCACCTATAATGAAAAACAAAGTAGATAAATGTCAGCAGTTTTGGTGGGAAAGCCAGGAATCACTGGTGTCTTCACACTGCAGGGGTAACAAACACAGCCTAAAGAATGCTGAGTAGGAATATAAGGGAGAACAGAGCAAGCAGGACTTCTCAGTCTCTCCAATAACCTTTATGTTCTCACCTTCTCACTTCCCCTGCAGAGCCCAGCTGTTGTCCCGCAGTCTGGCCCAGGAATGGTCTCTGCCGAATGTCCTCTGAGCGATGCGGAGATTGCTTTGTCAGCAACTGCTGATTCCAGGAGATGTCTGCGAAAAGAGGTGGGGAAAACTCAATATTGGAGGCAAATTTTATTTCATTGTAATTATTTTATTTTATTGCTTTTGTCAATATTTATAGACCAGAATAACTTGTTGGCACACCATAAAGAAGAGGCGACGTATTGTTACTTAAAACCAAGCTCTGAGAAACCCCACACAAAGTCAAAGACAGGCCCTGCTACATCAGAAGCCCTCTGTGGAACCACATTCCTTTGCCTTACCTTCACATAGACATGACCTACTCTGTTGCTGAATCTCAGTTTCTGAAGGGGGAAAGGGCAAGGTCAAACAGCCATCCCTGAATAACACTTGGGAAAACAAAGTATTGTTGTCATAATAAAGGAAGTACCAGAAAGACTAAAACTTCTGTGGTGCTGGAGGATCCAAACTTCCCAATAGCAAGACTTAAGGGGATGGTGGTGAAGTCCCTGCTCCCCATAAGCCTGCTGATAAACAGTAATTGCCTTGTAATTTCCTTCTGTGCTTCAGATGGTCGCTTAAGGCTCAGTGACAGTAACAGCTTTCAGCAAAGGCAATGATCTGCGTGATGCGCAGGCAGGCAGTCATCCCATCTTGGAGAAACAGTGCACCGCCTGGACCCTACAAGATGAATTTTGTAGCTCGCAGGCTGGGGAGAAGCCTTACTCTGCCGTGCACCAACCAGCTGGTTTGGAGAATAAAAACTTTGCCAGGGCCTATGAAAGGCCTGTTACCTATTTTTGATATCAAGACCGTCAAATCATGGTCCTGACTATTTAAGGGCTTAAGGAAAGAGCAAGGATGTGAAGCTTTAAGAGGCAAGAAAGAAGCTGTCAGAATACTTGCAGGGGACCAAATTGCTGAAAAGAACGTAGAAAACCCCTGATTAGCAGAAGTAGTTAAACCCGTGAAATTTACTTAATCACTACTACAAATCCACAAGGATGTATGGTTGTGTAATATATTCTTCTTTCTTCCTTTGAGCAACCTTTATCAAAGCACTAAGAATACAATAAAATTGAGACAAGGAAAGCAAACCTACTAAGTTTAATCAACTGGATTTGCATTTGGAGCAAGTAATATCATCAAAAACTTTTCCATCCATAGATGTTTCATTTTTTAAAATCGTGATTTTTTATGGTGGACTGAAACCAAAAACCTAAAACTTGATTTCAAAATCTACATTTGCTTTCTGTTTTTAGCTCTAATAATTTACTTCCCACTGTTCACATGAATTAGAAAAGGATGCTAAATTAGTGAGTTTGCCTCTTTTTTTATGGTGACACTTTTGAGAGCAATGCTTTGGGGAAATTCCTTCTTTCAAAAAGTGTCAATACTTATAGGAGCTTAAAAAAATCAGTTAACTTTAAATGCCATCAGACATTTTTAATGATACAATTGAGGCAGGTGTCACTTTAGGCTTGCCTTGAAAAGGTTACATATCACATGTAGTGATTTTTACTGGACTGAAATGGACATAAAAAAACCTAATTAGCTATCTAAGCAAAACAAGTGTTGGAAATACGCTCCCTGTATAGAGATAAACCCTACATGTATGTAAGATTATGTAAAAGATGGAAGATAACTGGTTTTACCTGCTACTGAGAATATGCAGGTCTATAAACAAGATTCCTACCTGCTGCTAAAATGCTCCTCTCTGAAGAAAACAAGAAGAGTTTAAATTTCACTTTATCATATTGATCTTTGCTAATAGAAAATAACTTTTGAGCCTGAGACATTCCAATTTTGAAGATACAAGTGTACTGTCAATTTCCAAAATTCTTTGAGTTAGATTTTTGCCAGATTCCTATCTGCAAAAGAACACATTCACATGAAGAGTCTTACTCTCACCCTGAGTCAACGGCAGATTCAGCCTGGCAGGTGAGCTGCGATCCATCACCGGCTTGTGGTGCTCCTGCTCACTTCCTCCTTTCAAGATACCCATCTCTGGATATCCTGAGGGCACTTTATTTCCACTGTCAATAAAAATAAGTCACATTGTATAAATAAAGTGAGGAAAAAATTTTACCTAGAATATAATGGCAAAATCAGACTTTTGAATATTAGTCAATTTTTAGCAAAGAGAGTTGTGTTATTGTGTCAGTAGTGACAAAGAAATGAGGATAACTTTCATGAATTAACAAGTTTGTCTCCAAATAGGCCAAGTCTTTCTGCGTACCTCAAACTGCCACTTAGATGTGCTGAAGATCATTTTGGATTTGTGGAAAATGCCTTCTTTGACAGAGAGAGCTTTTATCCTTGTTCTCTGTACAGTGCTCAGCATCATCAGATGCCTCTCCTTTTTGTGAAACCTGCTGATTAGCAGCTGGGCAAAGTCCAGGACTTTGAACACCACCTGGCAACTTTGGCTATGGCAGTTTCTAGACAACCAGGCAATTTCACTCAGATTCTGAGTGAAAACAGCCCCTTTATTCATTATAAACTGCTCCTTTATTCATTCAAATGGCTTGTGAAATGTACATAAGACAGTGCAGTGACATACAGAGATGTCTAAGCTGTCTAAGGTCTGATCTGGTTGATGTGACAGCCTCTTGGCAAAGCCATACACTGACAGGACCAGCCTTCTGATATGCACAACCAGCACTGTGCACTGCCATGTGTACGTAACCCTGTGGGGTGAGGGAATATTGACCAAGATATATTGCACCTATATTGCATCGGGCCACCAGATGCTGATGCTCTAGCATCAATCATGGGCAGATGCGACATCCCAGAAGTCTACAGTACACAAAGCTCCACAGGGCTATAAGATGCTTGGGCTTGATACATACCTCTTCTTTTCTTGCCACAGTTCATTTTCATTGCTTTTTAGAGATGGCATACTGTCCTGCTCCCAGAACAGCTTTTTCTGCCTTGTAACTTCTTTTTGTTTGCCTTCCTCTGGAGAGCTGTTTGAATTAGCTGAGTTCTAGAAGACAGAAGAAGAAGGAACAAGGACTTCCCTTTGAATATGGCATCAGCACACACATGGGAAAAGAACAAATTGCTCCCAGATACCATGCTTTGACCTTATTATCAAAAAGAACATCTCACATTTATGCTGTGGAACTATTTGAATCCAGTAAGGCTAACTTTGGATTTAATTAAGACTTTAGTGGAAACAATCAACTAATTGGACTAAACTGAGCAAAAAAAATGTTAGAGACCAAAAAATTTTTGACAGAAATAACTGAATTACTTTGAGAGTCTAAACAGTCTCCCATTGGACTTGCAAGGACTTTGTGAGTCATCTCAACTTGTTGGCTCTGCCAAGGGGCAAAGGATTAAGTTCTATGCACTGGACATTCTCAAAGGGCAACACCAGTACTGCTTCCAAAATGGTACTGGAGTGGTTCATAGCTGACTGGTGGAGCTTGAATAAAGCATGGCATGAGGTTCTTCACTTCTGGGTACAGGCAGTGCCCTGACCATGGCACAAGCAACTCCACCCAGGAAGCTACTGCTACACACCTATGGGGAAAACGGGCCATGGCTGATGCCCTTGCACAGGGATGAGTGATAAGAAGGGATAGGAAGGGGGAGACGACAACCAAATGATACAGTACTCCTAATCCTGAAGCAGAATGGAAAAAGGCAGATGATTGGGTGCAGGTGCCTTAGGCAGGAGCAAATTATGTCTGGGAATCCCACATTTACTCTACTGTGATCTCACCTGAGGTGATCTCTGGCAAACACCTCTGATCTCTGGCAAATACCTACTTAATTAGATGCTAGATGCATTGAATTAAACATTCTGTGCTGCATGAGTAAAAAAACAGAGAGTGAACATTCCTCTGTTTTGCTGCTTTATATGAAGGACGATGGGAGAGAAAAGGAGGAAAACTGGGGAGGCAGGATTCAATCTCACACTCAAGATTTTGGATTCAGGGAAACCACTTAAGATTTTGTTGGCTTTGAGAAGGTAGTTAAAATACACAGAAAGAGGTAATTGTTCTTCCACAGCACCAGTTAAAGAAGAGAAGCAGCTGCAGAGAGAAAGTATCACTCTCTGCTCTAGTTGAAAATGGGATGGTAACAGTTTGCTTGGGAGTATGGCTGTTCAGTTGTGAAAATACACACATTAAAGCACTCTGAGGTATCAGCAGTTATAGAAGGGATCCAGGGAATATTCTTACTCTTAATGCTCCCAGACTTTGATAACCTTTAGCAAAGGATTAAACTTTGCCCTGAAGATGGCTTAGTCTTTACTGCCTTACTGCTCCATGAGAAACTCACCACTGTCTTGTTTCCTTCAGTAGCAGAGGAAGAAGAGGAGAGGAGCTCAGCAGAGTTTGAAGAAACAATGAATGGAACCACAGTATCCTCAATTATCTTGCGTTCCTAAAGAAAGAGGATCAGGAGAAAATGGGAGTTAAAAATCTACAATATAAACTATGATCTTATGAAGTAGATGCGAAAGGTTTGGCTATGTGCCATATTTGGATGGCCAGGTAAGGACCTGTTGTACCAACAATAATGGTAACACCTCAGCTTTTAATCTGCTTCAAGGTTTTGCATTTCCTTTCCTTTCACCATTACCATCTTTGATATTGAACCAAAACTGTGAAGATTATTCCACTTGGGATGGCACCACTGTTTCTCACAGCATCAGTCTATTAAATTTAATATAAAAATGAAAATTATCCTTGGTACATGAGAAACTTGTTCTGAAAGTAGAAAAAAGGTTGCTTCAGATCAGAAGTACGTTCCTCAAGTCATCATCATCATCATCATCATCATCATCATGGCTGGGCTTCGCGAACAAAGATTTGGGAAGGGCTCTACCCACACTTGCTGCAAGCGCGCTGATGGCTAAAGAGGCCGATGCGAGATAGGCAAGTCCAGTTGCAAAAGGCACAGCAGAAAGTCTCCATAGGCAGTGTTGGTGAGGCACGGTTCTTTCTGCATTGTCTTTTCTCCTCCAGACTGATTCTGCATGCGTTCTCAAAGGAATCAGCAGCGTTATGGATGGTGTGTCTCCACGCCTCCTGATTGGAGGCCAAAGTGGACCATTGATGGTAGATGACTGTGATGATTATTCCACTTGGGATGGCACCACTGTTTCTCACAGCATCAGTCTATTAAATTTAATATAAAAATGAAAATTATCCTTGGTACATGAGAAACTTGTTCTGAAAGTAGAAAAAAGGTTGCTTGTTCAGATCAGAAGTATGTTCCTCAAGTACAGATGATAAAACATCAATTTGCATAATACACTAGACAAACTGAAAACATTAAGATTTTCCAATTTCCTGCAATACTGATCCATGTACAGCAGAGGAAACCCACTATCTTATATATTGTTAATATTCTACAACTGCAAGCTTTGAACATCACCTGAGGATTATTTTTTCTTTTAAAAAAAAGGCCAGTTATGAAATACCTACATGATCAAGCCCAAGGCAGAGAACAATTTCACCTGGAGTTCCACCAAGTCTAGACACCAGGTATATGCCAAAGCACACAAGGCTCTGCCTCCGAAGGGAAGTCTGAGTGTGCCCAGACTCACCTAGACTTGCACAACAATTAGACACCTCCAGTTGTACAGAGATTCTGAGGATACCTGTCCAAATATTTAAATATTTTTCCTTACCATCTAAGGCAGTGTTTAAGAGATACAATACTCCTAAGAATTTAGCCTTGAGAAGTCTTTCCATTATTTAATCTAGGGAAGGGATTTTTTATTTTTATTACATAAGTGAGTGCATTTAAATACCAAAAAAAGTCAACAAACAACCTCCCCCTCTGAGCCTTTTACCTCCTCATAGTATCTACGCTCTTCCTCTTCAACTTCTCTCTGGGCCTTTTCCCATTCCTCTTTAAGCTTGTCCTGTTCCTTCTGATACTTCTCCTGCACATGGATAAAAATGCAGGTAAATTCAGTGTATTCTGTATTAAAAGTAAATTCTATATGATCTCAACAGTGAAAATGAACCTGCTAAGAGTGCTTTAATCAGAAATAGGATGAATTAGGAAGATAAAAATCTGAAACATCAATGGGTATCAAAAAAAGCTTCTTTTTTCACTCTCCCCACTTGTTTCTAGCACTTATATTTAACACTTTCACACTACAAGGAACTTTTGACACATTAGAAGAAGTTTAATTAGTTAGAATTTTTAAAACCTGTGGTCAGAAATTAAATTTATGCTCAACAATTTCCATAATTTGCTGTTTATCATACAGGATTAAATTTCAAGACGTTATCGCATATCCCAAAACACCAAGACATGGATTTTACATTAAAAACTTCAGCAAAGTAGCATATGAACAAGCAGGCTTTGCAGATACTGGTACTAGTTTAAGAGAGATGCCAAAACAGTTTAATGAGTGATGAATATCTGTGCAAGTTTAAAAGATAAATAGTGTGCAAAGGTTTGAAGAGAGTAAGTTTATAATCAGCTAAGTAGATTATTTTCTTCCTTGATGGAAAGATTTCTTGAGAACTGTTTTCACACAGTTTTTCACAAAAAATTGTCTCAAATAGGTGTTTAAAACTGCTTGCCAGAACTGGTTTGAATATGGAGAAAATGCTGACTTCCATTTCCCTTTTTCACCAATTCCAACTTCTGTTCAAATTAGAACTCACATCTGCCTAATTCAGAAGAGATGCATTTACTGTTGAGAGAACACCCACATATGCCAGAAAAATCATTATGAGAATTTTACACCATTTTAAGAAGAAACAACAATATCAGCTAAAAGAAAATAATCTCAAAAAAGCTGTACACACACAAGTAATTCTTAGATTAAAAGACCCCATTTTATTACTCTCCATCCTTTGACAGCTGTTTGCTCGTCTCTTACATGGAATAAAGATATGACTTCTTCAGGATCAAACCTAACCACAGGTTCAAAAGATAGTGCTGCCGGACTGGGAAATTCACATTTTCAGGGCCACTGCACTTCTTCCAACTAGGACACAAACCCAGCACTTTTACAGCTTAGGCAAAATTAGAGGTTGTCTTGAGGTTATTTCCCTCCCTTACAAAAAAACTCAAACCCAAGTCCTTTCATGTCCAAATTTAGCTTCATATTTCCCAAGAAGAACCTGTGAACAAAGCAGAAGTCTACAAAAATCTATTAAGACCATAATTTTAAAGAAATGTTGCATAGACATCACGGTCAGCAAATTGTCAGTCTTGACAAGGAGTCTCCAAGTAACTAGGTGACTCACAGTCTATGCTCAATGTACTTTAAATATAATTGAGGACAAACACATTTGATTTAATTGCACTGGAATGCAGGACTAGGCCCTTTTGGCCCTTCCATGGAGTGGGGAAGGGAGACATGAGAGTGCCTAAACCACAGTGAACACTTGTGTAGGCTCATTTGATCACTCATCTGCCACAGAATTCACTTAAGGATCCACAGAGGACATGGCAAACATGACACAAAATGTCCAACTTTTGTCCAAAGGGACAACTCAACACCTGAATGACACAGTGGATGACATACAGGTTCTCCCCTACCTGAAGCAACCGTTCTTGCTCATGCTGCCACCTTTCCTGGCGCTTTCGCTCTTCTTCTGGATCCCAGGACCAAAAATTGAACCGCTTACATGAAGGAAAACCAAGCTATTAGACTGTGATGCTAGACTTCACAAGGCTACCAGAGAAAGCTGCATTTCACCTGTCCTAGCTCTGCCAATGAATTTACAATAGGAAATTGAGAACTACATGGTGGTTCTCTCCGTTAGCAGACAATATTCTTAGACTCATTGACACTTTGGATTGCCCACAGGTATCCAAATGATAAAATAATCTTTTGGATTGCAAAGAAAGGTTTGGGACACTTCAACTGGAGGTGAAAAAAGGAAAAAGACCTTAAAGAACGCTCTAAGCAGCACTGAATAGAGCCACCTACAAGTACTCCAATTTAAAGAACATACATATTTTCCTTCTCTATAATCTTCTGCACAACATAAAAAGCAATTTTATGTTGTAAAAAATATTTTCTCATTTTATATGTCTGCCAGCACAACAGCCTATAGCCTTGCTTTGAATTTTTATCCATAATGAAATAAAACCTCAAGCTTCACTAAGGATCCTATTACATGATATGTTTAAAATTCTTAAAATCAAAGGCAATTTTAGACACTTGCTGTCATACCCCTTTCTACTAAGAGTAGCATTTGAAACTGATAGGAAGAGTTTATGTCTATTTCTATGTGACAAACAGAATATGAAATACTGTGTACTTCACAGTAGCATTTGTGGTGTGTTGGGGTTTTTTGTTTTCCTTGAGGAGACAGTAGAATTGTGGAGTCCTTTAATGTCTATGCATTTAAAATAGAATGGATAATTTACAATTACATATTATTTCAAGATTTTAACATTTTAGTGGCACCAGCAACTGAGTACTGTATAGCTACTATTCCCTCCAGAGAAGAATAGAATGCATCAATTTCAGATTCAGACTATGCCTTGACCTGGGTTGTATTTTTTCTCTCACATGTCAATGAGAAAAAAATTCTCATTCTGATTTATGGATGTTACAAGACAGTTTGCATAAAAAATGAATTTTTGCTAAGCACAAATCTCTAAACCAAACAACGATGCAAAACAGGTACTCACATTTGATTTGTCACCACTATCAGATTCAGCTATTAAAAAAAACAGAACAAGGAAAGATTAAATCTAACACAGCAAAATGTGCTTAGCCTGCAATTAAATCTACATTATATCTGTACAAAAAAGCTTCATGTTAGTTTCCTATTCACTCCCACAACCAAATGTGAGGATGAATTGTAAGCAAATAAATCAGAAAACCAGATTACACCCATCACCAACAAAACTACTTTTTATATGGGTATAGAGCAGCACAGTATTAACTAACATCAGGTTCTACTCTACCACTAGCTGATACCATCTACTTCTGGCCATAGATGTTAGCAGTGTTCAGATACTGAGTATTACCTACCTTGATCTACTTTTCCCTTCATGATTCAGTGCAAGGAAGGAAAAAGTACAGCCAAGCTAAAAGGATGGGACTACACTATTCAAGAGCCACAGTTACGAAGAGAACCATTGACATTTTCTATTGAAATCTGAAAATTAGACTGATTTAAACGAATTAAGAAAAAGGTATTAATAGGCAAGGGATTTTTTTCGGGTGCCTGAAGGCAGTGCATTGCAACAACGTGCAACCAAACAGCTCTTTGTCAACTGTGCAGCAGGAATAGGCACTTTCTACGGAAGCAAGAGGTAGAACAAGTCCCCGTGATCATCAGTTTTCACCCCAGCCCTGCATTCAAAGACACCTACGACTGAAGGTGGAAGGGCTGAAGTTGGTCTTTGCGCCGCATTTACCTGACTGTGAGAAAAACTGTGAGCGCCGCCAGTTGTTGCGAACCCTAAGCGGAACCGCGGCCCCGCGGGGCGGCTCTGCAGGCAACGGCACGGAGACAAAACAAGAAACAGTGCGGTCAAAAACCGATGACAGACTCTCAGACCTGAGCCACCTTGGCCACAAGAGGGATTTTGACTACAGCTGATTTGGCCCAGGGCAGCTAGTTGACAATGGACCTTAAGATCACATGGACTGTCTGTATTTAAATGATACTTTT
Organism: Grallaria varia; assembly: GCA_013396735.1. Lineage (NCBI taxonomy): Eukaryota > Metazoa > Chordata > Aves > Passeriformes > Formicariidae > Grallaria > Grallaria varia. The sequence goes on along the minus strand of VWZG01011312.1, from coordinate 387,980 downwards.
GTAACATGGCACCTGAACTTACAGGAGAGCTCTAACACACTAATGCTATTCAAGGACAGCCACCCCTTCAAGTCTTTGCATGGTGCATCCTATTGCAGATATACGTTTCAAAGGATTTTGTGATCCTTTCAGCACTTTATGCTGTGAACACTAGAGTGCAGCCAAGTCGTTCAGCACCACTCAGAAAACAGGTGAGAGACTTATAATCTCTTACTTGACATTTCAAATGATTCATGCCTAACATAAAACAATATTGCTCTCAATATCCGTCTGGGTAGCACCTCCCACTTTCAACAAGTGAGAATGCTATTCCTTTTCAGACAATCATAGAGTGCTTTGGGCTGGACTGGACCATAAAGATTATCTATTTCCAATTCCTGCTGCCATGGATGGGGACACCTTCCACTAAACCAGGTTGTTCAAAGCTTCATCCAACCTGACCTTGAACACTTCAAGGGATGGGGCATCCACAACTTCTCTGGGTAACCTATTCCAGTGCTTCACCACACACACAGTAAAGAATTTCTTCCTAATATCTAACCTAAATATACCCTCCTTCAGGTTAAGCCTTTGCCCCTTGTTCTGTCACTAAGTTGCCCTGTAAAAAGTCCCTCTCAAGCTGTTCCGCAATCGATCACCTTCAGTAGTTTCAACCTTGAAATCATTAGGCTAATCAATATATTACCCATACATAAACTAACAACCTAGGATTTTCTCATTTTTCTCATTTTCTCTGGGGGAAGAAAACTTTAAATTATTTTTCTTTTTTTCTATCACAACATCTACATCTATGTATCTCTAAAATAAATACAAAATGAAACTACTAAACATTATCAATCTCAAGCAAAGCTTTGTCATTAAGATGAGGGAAAAAAAAAGGGTTCTGCTTTGCAAGAACTTCTGTTGGGCAGCAGTCAAATTCAAGGCTGTGGCAAGGTAGGTTATTGTTTATCTGTGAAAAGGAGCTCCACATGAGCAGCTGAGTGCAGAATTTCTCTCCAGAAAATTTTATTGTGAGATAAACAAATTGCTAAATTATTTTCATCTTTGAGCAACACTAAGTCATACTCATTGGCATAATACAGCTTTTATTGCAAGGCCTGATAAATGCAAGATAGGTCTTTCACTGCCCCCCTCCACCATGTCACATATCAGCTGTTGTGTTTAAGTAAATCAGCCAGAAGAGTCCTTTGCACCACAGAAGCCACACTACCAATATCAGTCAATGCAACTAGAAAATAGCTATTTTAGTTCCAAAACCCTCCAGGCCATTAATTAGGCACTTCTTCCTGAACACCACACGCACATATTGAGCTACTGTCTGGCTGAGTTCTCCAAATGCCTTTTGCTCACCTTGTAGACCAGAATAATGCAGAGTAACTTGGCTGGTCTCCGGTAGTTTCTTTAAAAATGGCAACACTACACTCCCCTTTTGTTCCAGAGTTTTTGCTTTCATCACCTGTTCAGACATTTGGGAGCAGAAAACAGCTTTAAAAAACCAACACGTTCAACCAAAGGTTAACTTAAACCCTTTCTACTTATCTTAGGAATCAGCATTGTCAAAGATGAAGCCTCTATCTCCAGAATTACAGTATGGAGTTGCAGCACTGATGCCCTTTAAGTAACTGATAGCTGTGTGCTGTTGACGTTCATACTGCCCTGCCCACCAAGGCCAATCCTATAACAACATCTAACTTACCTGACAGAGCCATATGGTCACGGTCGTTTGTTACCTTTGCCACCCCCTGCACTTGTTCAGCACTTCAAGAATGTAAGTTCCACTGCCTACACCTTCTGGATACTCTGCCCTCTTAACAGGAAGTGGGACTGGGGTTTGTAGGTTAAGTCCTCATTTCTGGTCCAGCCAGGTTACAGTTCTATGGGTTCAAATGCTACAAGCAGACATTGTGGAGTTCCTTTTGAGGGGGAACTCTCTGATGACCACAAGATTTGGCAACAGAAACCATCCTCCAGGGTCATTCCTTGGCAGATTGTTTAGAATGAACTCCTGAATCGACATCATGTAGCGAAAAATACCAATTTGCACAAGAAGCATTTTCATGTGAGATCCCTCCCCCTGTACTTTTGTTTTGTTTTCTTTTCTACTCCCTCTCTTTCTTGTCCATACATACCTCTGGTGTAGGAGAGAGCTCTGCGTCCTTCTGCTGTTCTGTTTCACCTTTTTTGATATCTTTGTCAATTGAAGCAGTTTCTTCTGAAGGGACAGGGCTGGGAAGAAATTCTAATCTCTTCACAACAGGGCTGGCACAAGCTGCGGTTGACTTGAATTGCTTTTGATCTGAACGTAATCCACACATATAAGAGATAACGTTGCAAGGTTAAGATAATTTTTGAAATAAAATGTAGGTCTATTTCTTACAATACAATTCCTTACTGGATATATACTGTGAGCCCATTTACTGGATGATTTGAAAAAAATAATCTTTTTTCTTCAACACAGGCAAAATTAATCTCTCAGAGAAGCTAAGGCTTTAAGAGTGAAATTCACCTGTCAAAATGTAGGTGCTTACACTTGACTTGGGCATCATGGGACAGCCTTCATGGTCAACAAAAACAGAGACGCAGTCTTTGGGAAAGAGTCACACAAACTATTTCAGACACTCCTCTTTGGCTGAGATGAGCTGTAATGTGCCTACTGAGCAAAGATCTCTTTACTGAAGTTGCTGGATGAATCCTACCCTAAGATGCTACACAGACAAGTAGCTATACCACAGGAAACATGGTCTCACTGTCAGCACTGGAGAATATTTCAGCTTGCCTACTTCCACTAAATCACATCAGTTAATCATCAGACAGCAAACAAACTGTGGTGATAGGAAGCCTTAGACTGAAATAACCTGGTTGTCATTCAATTCTTAAAAAAGTTCCAACAAGCTGATGCTGGGTTATGGGAGAAGGGACTACGAGTGCACAGGTCTACAGCTGAGGACTGTGACAGCTAAACTGCTGACAGCTGATACCACCACTGGAAGCAGAGCAGCTGCCAGCATCCCAGGCACTGCATAAGCACCAGATATTTCTTCAATCTCCTAAAGCAGAAGCTTCAGATCCAGTTCCCTTTTCAACCACAGCAGTAGGGGTAGCTTCTGATTGTACCTCTTTACAGGCTAGGGGAGTGAGCTAAGAAAGAGATGCACCCTAAGGCTCCACTGCATACAAGCAGAGACAAGAACTACTTCTGCTGCCAGGCACATGAACCCTGCGTTGCAGCAATTCCCACACCATTAGTACCATAGAGGCCACAGCATGGAAGTATTGCTTACTCTACAAAAAGCTCACACAGTCTGGACCACATCTATCCCTCCAAAGCAGACATAATGAAAACCCTATGTTACTTCACCATTTCAATTTTTGCAACGCTATCTCAGCTTTCCTTGCCAGGCAATATTAAACTTCATCAGTAATACTTAATGTTCAGCATTTCTCACAGCTGTGAAGCTGGAGACAAAGTGGCTCTGTGATTTGTAGACAACAACAGCTCATCCCCGTTGACTCTTGAGAGGAGAATTTGGCTGGTTCATCACAAGATTGCACCTTCTACAATACCTGCCAGGTGCAATTCAAGATGGTTAGCCTATGCGCTTTGGCATCTACTAGCTGAAGTAGTTAAGTCTGCTAATGAGCCCTTGTTAACAGCCCATGTGTTTCTAATCTTTGGGGAATGGTACTTCACTGATGTTCAAGGGCAGAGCTCAATTGTTTAAGTCACATTTATCCTCAACAGTAACATTATGCTTACATACCAGTTAAAGTCAGAGATCTCATTTAAATATATACTTGATATAGTGCTTCTTACTTACCCATACCAAGCTGAACTTACCAGACCCATTTTAAAAAATGAAAAAAAAAAAAAAAAGACCATGAACTTACCACGGTATTGGACAACAGATGAAGTGCCTACTCAAAGACAATGTTTCAGAAATGCACTTTTGAGGAAAAACAGCTTAAAATTCTACCAGCAAATTCCTTTCCCCAGATTAGGAATCATGCATGAAGGCTTTAAGGCAGAAAACTAGGAGTCTGCACAATACTGTCCATTTAAAACCCCTGTTAGGACTGAAGTGACCCTTCAAGTGCCATGGGGACTGTACTGCACCCCTTGGGAAGTTGCTCTGACTGAATACAATTTCATTTTATGCTGAGATTTCTGACATCTGCAGCATTTCCTAATGGGCCCTGTTGGTGCTGCTGCAGATGCTCTTACTGGACTCCCACCACAGGTAGGGTCTTGACCCCAGCCCCATAGGTAGGGAAGGGCAAGAGCAGGGGTGTGGGCAGCAGCACACCCACCTGGGGATGGGCATGCTGGGCAAGCAGGTGCTGTACTGCTGGGGCTGGCCTCAGGCTTTGGGCTGGCAGCTCCATCCACTTCCACCGGGGAGGCCTGGAGAGAGGAACACAGCACAGACAGAGTGAGCACAGTGGAAATAAAAGTATGTGCTGATTTCTCAAGGTAGTGCTTGCTGCTCCTTTGTAGTATTCTAACCAGAACGGTTTGAAGCTCAGTAGGGTGATGGGGAGTATGTTTCAGAGCAGTATGTGCCAGTCAGATGCTGAATAACTGGACTTTAATTTCCTTTTCAAATTGCTCATCAGCAGCCATTAATGTGGTTGGTTCAGAATGGCTCCTACAAGCTTTTAAAATTGTAGGATATCTTGGATTGTGTTAGCTGGAGATAAGCATATGTTTCACCCCTAGTCTCCCCTTCCAGAATAACACAAAAATGTCTGCATTAGTGAATACATAGCACATACTAGGGTTTGAAAAGTGGAAAAGTAATTAAATACTTCCTCTATTTCACGGTTGTCTAAACAATCTGTTATCTGAAGGGAAAAGCCAGAGTTGGTATTAAAGGCAATGAAATACTTGAAACACTACTGAGAGAGGGCTGAAAAAATATGGTGAGACCATAACAAGCCAACAATCCAAATGCCTTTGAAAAGCAAGCTTCCTGACCCAGGACAGGGCTGTTGCAGAGTTAAAACCACACTGTCAAAACAAGGGTAACACTTCAGCTGATCTATTCAGCAGCTTCCACTATACATCCGCTTTTCCAGCAGGCAAATGAACAAAAAATTGCAGCAAAGCAATCAGCCACTTCACAGTGCTTCTAACACCGGAAAGATCTAGAAAATAGCACATTTAACAGAGGGAAAAAAAAGTAGACTACTTTCAGAAATAAAAAGTCCCGTATTTCAGAAGTAGTCTATTGTAGACTCTCTTTCCTGTCCTCCTCCCACCTCTCCATCTTAATAAAAGCTGCAAAGGAGGAAGTCTGATGAAATTTACTCTTTTCTGCAGACAGGATTCAGACTCTACCTTTAGCACAGATCCTGTTTCCTATCCCTGCAGGCCCACATAAGCCTGTGGCCCTTTATCCACACAAGCCCCACGAAAAGCAGACCTGGGCTCTCACCGCTCGGTCACTGGGAACATCTGCTAGCAGTGCCAACAGGATGCCAACACCTGTGGACACAACACAAAGCTCCAGAGAACTTTGCTGCTGGCAGAATTCACGAATTCCTGCCTCTCCTCCTCTCTGGAGGGAGGAATGCTCTGAAGAGGAGCAGGGAACATGTCTGGGAAGATGCACTGCAAGGAAACGGTTGGACTGGTGTGGGGCTGGGGCCAGGGCCAGTAACCCGGTCAAACCCAGCAGGAATCCAGCAGTGCTGGGAACAACAGAAGGAGCCTGTAGCTGCCAAGTGGTGTGCTGCCGCCTCTCAGCAGGACAGGCACCGTATCACTGCCATGAGTCTCTAGAAGCGGCAGCGTGTCCCCTCCTGCACTTGCTGGTGCTAGCTGCCTGCCATCCTCTCCATCGCCTGGTGCTTTCCAATGCATCCTCACCTCTGCCCACCCTCACCCTCTGCCCCAGGCAAGACATATCCCCCACCTGCCTAAAAGCAGTTCTCAAACTGGATCAGGCAGAGAGTGGAACACAGCCTCCATAAAGGTAACATGGGAAGTTTCAGGACCCCCTCTCTGCCACATTCACCTGTGAATGTATCTATACCAGGAGCAAACAAGGCACAGACCTCACCCTCCATGTCACCTACACTCCAAGCAGGGACAGTCACTGGAGATGAGGCACACACTAAAACGCAGGCCCCAGAGAAATGCTCCAAAGACTGCAAGTCTTGTCCCCCAGAGGTTTGCCTCTTGCCACCTAGTTGCTCCTTTCTCATATAACCCACCTCTCTCTCCCCTAGCCCATCTGACACCAGCCTGTGTTTCACTGAGAGCTAAAAGCCCCAGCAGAACACTAATGCAACTAAAGAAAATTTCTCTTTCAGCTTCAGCTCTGGCTCCTCATACAATGGCAGCCAGGGATGAAGCTACTGGAAATCCTTCCCAATCAAGTATTTCTTTTCTACATGAGGACAGCCAAGCCAGGGTAACAGGCTGGCCAGAACACGTCATGCCATCTCTGTCCTCGGAGGTTTCCAAGACCCAAGTGACCAAGCCCTTAGCAAACTCTTCTGATTTCATGCCTGATCCTGCTTTGAGCAGTAGACTCCACCAGAGACCTACAACCTGGATTATTCTGTCTTTCTAAAACGTACAAAACTCCATTAAACCTAAACAAATGGCTATTACTGAGAGCTCAGGATTTGCCCTAAACAAGGTGGGTTTCACCTGGAAAAGCAAGAGGCTCCAAACCTACTGCTCAAAACCATCAGCCCTTCCAAAGAAATGGTTGCAAATTTCAATTGTTTATATTGCCGTTATTTTTGGTAAAACAATGGAATTCACCTTCCACCCTCAAAAAGCAACTGTCCAAATTGCAAAATTCAAATAAATAAATTCAACTTTAATTTCAGTCTTGGAGGCTTTAAAGTTATAAACTGTAATAACCCCAGGCGAAGACAAAAAGTGTTAAAGTGTTACATAAAACACAGGAAGGTCAATTGCTGATGTCAGCTGGAGCTGGGTAAAGAGCACAGTTACACTGGCCTCTCAGAGGGGTTAAAATGCTCAGTGAATGCTGAGATGATGCATGATGCATGGTGCTGTCATGTAGCTATCCTGCACAAGTGCAATAACTAAATCTACCCATGACCTATATCCAGAAGGTTGAACCAGGTATAGACATGAATGTTATTTATAGAAAAAAAAGAAAGAGCTACTACTTGCTGCAGGAAAACTGATTTTTCCAGTGGCATGCTGCAGAAGTTCTGTTCCTGCTCATGAGACTTGACTCTTTCTCCTCCCACTGCTGAGCAATTAAATGCTAGTGACATACAGCTAAAAATATAAAACTGATTAGTAAGTAATTTATTAAAAAATTAAGACAGCTTCACGGGGGGAACTCTCTCATTTCCACTAAATCTAATTCTATTTATAATACTGAGTGAATGTAATATTATCTAGTATTTTATCCCCAGGTATATGATACACTTAAGAAAATTCTTGTGCTTATACGGTTGATAACGTAACTTTCCTACCACAGACTATAATCCTTTGTATTTCATAAATATTTTGTAATCAAATGATGATGTTATCACTGAACATGTAAGAAAACGCATACAAGCATTTTATTGTACCTCAGGGGATCATATTTTGACATAGACACTGAAAAACCTGGTGAGTGATGTTTCTGAGGAGTTTCAGAGGAGCTCTCGTACTTTGAGATGAAGGACTCACGTGGCCTCTCAGCACCCCTCTGTCACAGCCATACGCATTTGTGTGGGCAGAGGTCTCATTCTGCAGGGCAGCATGTTGGCTGTGAGGGAAGGTCACACAACACCTGCTTGTCCACCACCATGGGCAATGAAGCCTTCAAGGGAAGTAGGAAAAACCTTGGTGCATAGGGGGTGTGATTATCTCTGCGCACCAATCGAGGCTGTTGTGAAGACTCTGACCTATTAACTCCTGAAAACAGAAGAATGCTGTCTACTTGGAGTGGTGTTTTTAGTAGCCTGAGCATCTAGCTACGCAGGAGTTTCCTGGTAGCCTCCCCATTTACAATTTAGAAGCCTTAGTCCATGATGGAAAACTAAATATTGCGATTGCAGTTGTGGTTATGTGCACATCAGTAGCAGAAGCCAAAGCAACATGTGGGTTCTGCTGAACAAGGTATACATTTAACAAAGACACAAGCACAGCTGCACATATAGCATTATCATGCACCTATTAGGCATGAAAATAAATTAGTACAGTTTGTGATGGAAAAGATTTTTATCACATAAACTATGATATCAGTCCAAGTACTTCTTTAATTAAGATCATACAAGCCAAAAATAGCCATATTGCGTACTATTGTGACAGAACCATACACCCTTATAAAATCCTAAAAATACAGTAACTAGGAACACCTAACACACAGAATATCACAACTTCTACAAGAACACAAACTCCAATGAAGTTACAGTAGAACTTTATTAACCCTTATTGCAAATTAAATTGAAACATAGCTCAATTAACACTGCTTGCACACAAAATCACGTGAAATATTGTTACTGTATTTTCTATGAAAACATGACAAAACAAGCTGACTGGAAACAGTGAGAATGCAGAGATATCAGGTCAGAACTACAGTTTAAATTCTGTAGACTCATTCAGTACTGAAATCAGTTGTGGCATCAATAGCTACATGTAAAAATTGCCTGACACACCTTTCAAACTTCTGTGATTCAAATTCTACATGTATCGACTTCAAAATTTTCATCTGATGATTTCCTCATCAAAATTAGTGTTTTCAGCTGATGTGAGTAGTGACGGTGGCATGGCTTTGGGCTGCCAAAGCTAAGATTCTTGCATGCTATGCCAGTACAGTACTATAGCCAGAACACTGCTTCAACAGATTAAGTCATCTGCCAGCTATATAATACAATACTCAGGCCACATATTACAATCAAAGGTCAGGGAAATCAGTAGCTGACAGAGAAGCCTTGAAAATATTGCAAGAAATAGTGTAAAGTATTCCTGATAGTCATTACAGTTATTACTGCTCAACTGGGATGGAAAATAAGCTCCTGTCACTCACAGACACTGAAAAGTGTGTGGCTGTCTGGCAGACAGGAGACAGGCATGTTGTATTCATAACCAAATGCTGAGCAGAGTTCCCTTCTAGCTGCTTTGAAGCTTTGGTGCTCTCACTTCTCAACCCAAACCTTTTTTCTTACAGGTACCCCAGCCCTCCACACATCTTTTCATGTGTGGTTCAAGGCAAAAGCTGTCAATCTGGAACAGGCATATTACTCTATGAGTGTTTCTTCTAATGAATTAAAGAACAAAGACTTGTCTTACTGGATATGTACAAATCAGGATTCCAGCCTTGCTCTCCTGTAGCTTGGCCAACAATCTTCAACCACAAGAAAGCTTGTACTTTAATCTCTGTTCAATCAGTGGATTTTTGAAGATGAAGGAGAGTGTTACTTGGATATAGAAGTTTATTTTGTGCCAAGCATGCAGTGAGTAGAAATGGACAAGTTTAAGCTAGTTAGAGAAAAATTAAAAGAAAGTGATCTCACCATCACCACCTCACCCTGGTCTTTTTTAAGTTGCTGCCTATATCTGGTTTTTTTGCTGAACAAAGTTATAATGAGAGCTCTAACAAGCTAATAATTTCTAAATGCTCATTAAAAGATTGGTTAAAGTGATGTTACTTAGTGACAAATCAAACTCCCTACACTAAAATCTGCACAAACATTGGTTTAAACCAAAACATTTACTTTGCCAACTTCTGATTAAAAGAGCTATAGGATAGAACTTCTCAGCGTTTGTAATGTACACCACTGTTTTGTATAATGGCAAGCAAACACAACCTAAGTGGCTGATGGGTAGGACCAGGATGAGGAGATAATTCTCATGTTACTGCCGGCATTGTCACTGACTGATCAGTCTTTGGGCCTTTGCCCCAGTTTTCCAAACTGCATTAGGAGAGGTGTGCTTTACATACTCCTCTTAGCATCACATCACTTCACAAACATCAGTGGGATATTTTCATCCTGTTTGCAGGCCAAGTTTATAACTTCTAGCCTTAAATATTAGGCAAAATTTCATCAGCTACTTAAGTAAAGGTAAGCCTCTTGTAAAATTTCCAATATACTACCTATACTCTACCTAATGCTCTACCTACACACTACAGATACAAGTATAGTTTCTTGATAATATTTTCTTTACTGTTCTGCCCACTTGCTGCAGTTTTTTGCATCTCATGTCACAGCAGATTTAGGCAGGATGTACATATGTTTCTCAATCAGTCTCTGATTACCGAATATTATTTCATTCACATATAGATGGAGTTCTTCTGCTGTCAAAAAGACAAGCGACACTGAGGTCTCTCACACAAGAAATGATCCCTGCAATTCCCTAGCTCCCTAAAAGCCTCAAGACTATTAGTGTTTTAAGTGGTGCAACTTGACTAAACTTCAGGTCAAAAGAAGGCCAGGAAGTACTGCTGCACAGCATCTTCCCCTGTTGCAGACAATGCCTGAGGCAGCCAGACATTTAAACTAGGACTACAGAGCTCCAAAGGGAAGACCACCAGGTAGAGAGAAGACAGGAATCTGTCCATTTGACAAATGAACTGAAACAGCAGGAAAGCAGGCCTAAGAGAGAGGAGGAGGAAGTGGAAGGTAAGGAACAGGAAGAGAATCAGAAGGGGAGGACAGAAGGGCCAAAGATAAGATACATATGAAAAGGCATATATGTTTCACAAAATAGACTTGGGGCAGAAATGAATGAATAAAACACAAAACTAAACCAAATCTATGAGCAACTAGAGAGGGACAAATCAACCCCCCGAAACAGCATCCAGAGGAACTACTGCCTGTCAATCTTATTCGAAGCCAGGGAAGGACATAGCTAACAAAAACTCTATCAATAAAGTATACAAACAAACACAGTGAAAGTAAATTTAGAAATGGCTTTGAAAATATGCTTCATTTGTAAAAGTTTTCTCATAGCAAAAGAACTTCAGCACTTTCTTCCACTCCAGACAGCTCTTCATCTCGGCTGCTTTCCTATGCCTGTTTCTGTTGTCTTCTCCTCCTCTGCCAAAAATTCAGAAGGGTTACACACCAGAAAAAACCTATAGCCCTGTTTTCTCCTTGTGGGAGGCGATATAGTGGAGGCTTTCAGAATACATTCTTAGTTGTAAGAATGTGTAGTTTGGAAGCCCCGTTGCTGGGGACAAAACTCATCCTCTTCTGCCCTTCTGGAGGGCTGACAGTGACAGCAAGATGCAGCATCCTATCCAGCAAGAGGCCATATTTTATGGGGAGTAGAACAAACCCACAAGGATCTTATCTTTCCTAATTTGGATTCCCAGCCTTCCTAGGAGGGGTTATACGTTCAGAGAGGAGTTTAGCATTTCAGGCTCTGCGGATGAGGCTGATATCGTTGTTTTAGTTGTCCAAAGACTGAAGTAAAATTGGTACAGGGAGAGGCTGAGTGAAGTGAGTCCAGTGCAGCTGCCCGATTCAAGCAGACGAAGCCCCAGACCAACCACATCCATACCAAATTGCCTATAGCAGTGCTGTTCTGTGTCCCAGCACACACAGTGAAGGAGCCAAGCATCAGTACCGTATTTCACCTCTGTAACCTGGCATCTAAGCCCTTTCCATTCACAAACTAGGGCCCCTCCTGTATGCTCAATAGCTAAATTACTGCCCATGCCTTAGTCTGAGATGTGGAGACCTGAAAAATTAAAAAGAAGCATATGGGTAAAGAGAAGTAAACATCCAAAAGGAACAGAACCTGACACCCTATTTTAGGCTGGGAAATTTCCTACCAGCCACAGGCGGGTCTCCTTTCCCTCATCACATTCAGTGCATTCCACTTGTTTTCCCATGGAAAATCTACCTCAAAGCAATCTGCTATCCTTGCTTTGTCCTTGACATGTTTAACACACATACCCTTGCTTGAAGCTGAAGCGCTAGGAATAATTATAAAGACTTTCACTACCCAGTTACATTATTGATGGAATTGTGAAGCTAGTGATATAAAATCTGCAGTTAGAGCACAGACACTTTGTCAATAGCACCATCTGGGTGCACACTCATTCTCCCTTGAAGGTTTCATCATTAAGTGCACTCAAGCTTACAAACCAGGAGCTACTCTGCAAATGTCAAGAGACACAAGGAATCTGAGGAGTCAAACTCTTCTGCCTTCTTTGTCAATATCACCACAAAGGCTAAGAACTGGAAGCAGAAATCAGACACAGAAAAATCTTGTGTTCTGCTTTTCATCCTCAAAGCTGCAGAAAGGGAAGGATGAGAGGACATCAAACAGATATGAGCACACTCCAGAACTAACAGGGGCTTCTGTTGCTGAATTTCCTGGTAACTCTAACTAGGCCTGGAAATCCTAAAAAAGAAGACAGTAGCACTTTTATTTGGCTACTTTTCTGATTGCCATTGTGCTTCTAATCTTCAGCAAGCTGAGCTTACTCTCTATTCTCCAAACACTCCCATTATCTGCTCTTCCATATTAGATGCAATGCTTACGTGGCTTTTCCCTTACAGCCATTTTCTGACAGGGGCAGCCCCCAAATTGCCTTCCCTGCAAATCATTCACTTTTGACCCTAGACCAGTTCACTTTGACAGGATGAAGTCTGTCCTCACAGCACACCCCAGTTCCCATGATTGCTGTAAGCTCCATGGTTTGGTTGTCCATTGCTAGACTGGCGTTAAGCAGGGAAGTAAGACACAAACCCTTTCTCATGAATGAACCATCATGCCCCAGGACAGATCCCTGTCTGCTCCCTGTTATCCATCTGGCCAATGCTTGGATGAAATCTGAGATGAAAGAAAAAAAATTATCATACTCCACTCTCACCACATCTCCAATTCTCTTTGTTGTTACAAAGAAAAAGATGGTGAGAATTCCCCCTCCCATCACTAGTTTGCAACCATTTTACATGCTTTATTTGGAATCCTGTCCTCATTTCTTGTTTTTACTATCTACTTTTATTACAGTTTAGTAGCATCTAGTTGCCTGCTGTGATGTGCTCTAGTTTTACTCCTGCATTTTTCTCTGGGGAAGTGGGGGAGAGAAAGATGAAAAGGTAAAATTAATTTATTTCTCTGATAAGGCAGCCAAGAAGCATGTTGGCCCCTCTGAGCATTTCAATAGCTTATCTCCTTTTCTAATATTTCTGAGAGGGGAATGAAAACCAAATGTTCAAAACTGCCAGCACATCCACATTCTCTTCTTTGAAAATTGAAAACTGAGACTAATTATAATGGTTCACACAGTCCAATTATGTTGCTTATATTAGGAGAAGTGCTGAATAAACCTGCACAATGGCTGGGACACTGAATCAATTTCTCTCTGGCCCAGCACATTTAAAGCATATTTATCAGCTGTGTGACATCTGGGAGAAAAAAAAAAGGCAGAAATACTAGCTGTAAAAAGAACTTACCCTCCTATTTCTCTACCCACATACAAAAGGAAGAAGCCTTTAATTTACAAAGGATTTTGGTTTTGGGGGTTTTTTTTCCTGGTCCAGGCACACCCTCTTGAAATAAGGCAAACATAAGCACTTGGGTATCATTAGTAAGTGATTAAATACATCATGAGACAGAAAATTGGCAAAGAAAGTAAGGCTGGTTTGTTCGTGTTGGTCTTACTGTTGGCTCTTTGTGCACACTCTGAGTGGCAGGCCTCTGTAAACTGAGCTCAACACTTGGGGGGTCCTTCTTCAACTCTACTGGGGGCCCATCCCCTCTGGCTACTCCGTCAAATTTCAGAGATCTGCTTGGCGAAGGAGTAAATATTACTGTTGTACACTCTTTATCCTTTTCTTCTGTGCCGTTGACATTTTTTCCATTCATGCTGACTTTTCCATCTACCTGCAGAATACAGTTAAATAAAAATGCTGAGGCAATTAGCATTCAAAGGAATTTAGGAAATTAGGACTTCAACATGATATCACAACCATTAAAATAATCTGTATTATCAATGAAGGATGGAGCCAAGCACACATTTCATTCAATGGGCCAAAACAGAAGACCCTCTGACCCTAGCAGGGTCATAAACAAAATACAGGCACAAGGTAATAATTTTTCTGGATTTCCTGGTTTCCCACATTCCATTCTCCCAGTAACACACAGACACCCTTTGTGTGCATCACAGATCACATGATTTTTTTAAAAAAAATAATCAAAGTTTCATGCTAAATTTAGACAAAAACTGCTGGGTTTTGCATTGCCTCATGCAAGAGGCAAGCAGATTCTCCTGGTCTAATTATGCTGATGAACTGCTTATGTACCCCAATGACCTCACCAGAGTATTAGTGGACCATGGTTTTTGAAGCACTGTCATGTGAACTTGGAAGGGTCAGGAGAAGCAGAGCTCATCCGCTTGTTTCTTTATTGTTCGTAACAGGGAATCAAAGAACCAACAAATAAAACTGGGCATTCCGCCCCCTCCATGAGGCAATAAAATAAATTGACTTTAGGCAATCACCTTGAAGAGGAGAGCACAGAAATAGTTTAGTTTTTTTGTCAGGGTCAAGTTAGCTCCTTGGCGGTCACATATTCCTAATAAGCAATGCTTAAGCAAGGAAGAAAATACAAAATACGCTTTGGCTTCTTCCTCTGCACTAATATAGTTTCTTCTCAGGACTTTACTAGTTCATAATTTGTGAATGGAGGTGGCACATAAAGATTTCCTTAAGTTTGGAGGCCTGTTTGTAGAAGCATACAGGAAAAGTGTCTTGCTACAAAGAACTCACCAGCCATTCACCATAAGAGGGCTCAGGTGGAGAAAGACCAGGAGAGGACCAGGTATCAGTACCACCATATTGTAGCTGCCTAGCTACAGCACAGATGTTTATAGGCTTGCCGGCAGGGGTGAGGAGGACTTTGCTGCTCCGTGCACAGAGATCCTTCCTTACTTACTGAGTAAACAGGCTGGATCCTCAACAGTGGCACTCCAACTTAGAATATAACATCAGTACCAAGCTAAGGGCAAACTCCTCCCATTGACTTCTTGTACACGTTCATCAAGAGGCCCGTTCTCTATGAGCATGATTAACTGGGGGGCCATCTTTATGTTGATGGGCATCCTCAGTTCTGCCCAGTGTGCAGGGAGGTGAAGGCGGTGGCACCTTGCACAGTCATTTCCACAAGCTGTTTTGCCCCTTCTGACTGTTTTTCAGATGAAAAGACTTCCTCCCTTTCCCCACTGCCATCATTCACTTAACACAGTACCTCCCTTAGGGCTTCTTTCCAAACACAAGAGTGAGCCGACACTGAGCCCCAAGTCTTCTGGGACTGTGTGTTGGATTATCTACTTAGAGAGGCAGGTTAAGAAAGATTTCAGACATCAGAAAGCCAGGAAAACACTGGCAGGATTGCACCATCCGTTTCAGCGTCTCTGTTTAGACTAAGACATTTCTCTGTTTATTCTACGGAGATCTACCAAATGATCAGGAGAGATGTTAGGCTGCAGAGTTAAACAAGCATACTGCTCTCCTTCTGAACTGGAGGAAGTCAACACATTGTCACCAGATCCAAGAGTCATCGACAGACTGGTGCTTCAAGGGAAAATAATGCTACAGCTACATGTGCTAGGGAATAATTTCTACTGAGACAAATCACATTCTTACAAATCATGTGAGCAAGATCCAGACAGACTTTTAGTGGTAGCTGCTGGGGCGCAGAAGCATCCATGGATTAGTTTCTCCCCACTTATGTGAACTATACATGCAATAATGTGACAGTGACACACACATACATGTTGGTCCTCTGAGGAAAAAAGTGTCAGGGATCAGAAAAAAAACAAAGAGCCAGGATTCACTGGCATCTAAAAGGTAAACTCTAGAGGCATGCCAGCTGAGGTATAGGAGAAACAGGAATTACCTGTTTCACAATTCAGCTAGGAAACATGGTGGGTGTGGTTTCCACAAGAGCTGGGACAGACTTCAATAAATTATACATCACAACATGTTTTTTTGCTATCTATAGAAAGCTGACTTATTTTTTAAAAAGTAAACAACCTGAATATACATGGTAGCAATGCTACTGGGACATCAGCAGGGCTTCAGGGACCCTTGAATGTCACTAGCAAAGTATCATCAATGGCAGACACATGGGAACCCAAATTCTACAGGCCAGGAGCACCCGTGCTTCATGCTGCTCACAAGATGGCTACCCAATGAGACTCGGTAAGCTTCAGTTTTGGTACAGGCACTATGAGCAGCAGATATTTTCAGACTGACTTATTCTGACCTGTTCCCTCTAACACATCCCAGTACTTTGCTTTCTACATCATTGCTTCAATGTCTTTGTCCCATTCTCCACAACTACCCTGTCCAAAGATACACTCCTCACATTTCACATCCTGGTTTCAGTTTCTTCTCCTATCCTCTTTTCCCACAAATCTTATAGCTAGCTCCCTATTCCTGGCAGCCCTTTTTTCATCCACGTTCTCACTTCTTTTACTCCCATATTTTGGCAGAGTTCTTGCAATTCAATGCAGCCACACCCCTTCTCTCACCATCGATCTAATGTTACTCTGCTGCCCCAGTATCAATCTGTTTCCCTAAACCTGCATGGACAGTCTAAATCCTCGTTAAACCAGTGAAGCAGCTCTCCTCATTCATGCCTGGTGAGAAGCATGTTTAAGACATGTATCTCTGGAAAGCTGGCTCCTGACTGAAGGAGTAGGGACACCTTGCACTGAATACATGCACACTTGAGTGTTCCCAAGGTTTATGACTTGGCTGAATGGGACAGACTTGTTTGGGTACAGCAAAAATCAGACCCCTGATGTAAAAGTTAGTTCAGGTCTTGCTAAAACAGTCAGGGCCTCCACACTCCCTGCCCCTTCCATTTTTAAAAAACCCCAAAAACATGACCACATGCTCTTTTACAAACTTTGAGGAAATGCCTTGGTTTTTTTCTTAAAGTCCCCTTTCCCCAACCGAATTAAGCCCAAGGACAAATGACCAGTGCAAACATTTCTGTCTCAACACATCAAGTTTCCAAGAAGACTGGTAATCAAGAAAAGACCACTGAACTGGGCAGCATAGAGCACAAAGCTGAGTTTTCTAATATCCAAATGTTGCAACCATTTTCTACTTAATAGCATTAAACATCTATTTGTTCAGATTGTTTAATCAGG
Organism: Grallaria varia; assembly: GCA_013396735.1. NCBI lineage: Eukaryota > Metazoa > Chordata > Aves > Passeriformes > Formicariidae > Grallaria > Grallaria varia. The sequence goes on along the minus strand of VWZG01011312.1, from coordinate 370,878 downwards.
ATCTTTGCCTCCTGATTGATTTTGGGGAGTGTGATGTATCCTACCTTAAAGTTCTTTAAAACTTCCTGTGTATTTTTGGGTTGTGAGTAAGGCTTGGGTGTCAGCATAGGCACAGCCTTGGAGACGCTTTTGCTAGGAGATGTGCGTCCTGTTGAACCACTAGGCTCTAGTTCAGTGGTTGGAACAATGGTTGCTTCAATGGTGGCAGTGAATTTTGGAGCAGGAAGTGACTGTTGCCTTAAATATCTCAGAGGATTTGGGTCTTTCAGTGGGGAATTTGGCTCCACTGAATGGCTTCTTTCCAGAATTTTTGGCATCTGCAAACGCTCAAGGACAGCTTCACTGATAGTGAATCTTTCAATGTACTGCTGGAGGATGTTTTCAGCCTCCTCCTGTGTCTTTGCGTTCTTGTATGCTTCATGAAGCTCCCGTTCTCTTCTCTCTCTGCATGGGAGACAACACAAGAGAGACCATCTCATTAAAATTAACACTGGAAATCATGCCTATTTCCTCTGCTCTGTCAACATCCTTCCCTCCCTCACTCAGACCTGCAGGCATAGCTGCCTGAAGTTACCTATCACCTACAGAGCACCTGGTATTTTGAGACATGCCACTGAACTTCAGTAAAGCAACGTACTTTTCTTCCACAATTTCCCGGTAGGTTTTGATGCTTTTTCTGCGCTCATTCGTTCCATCTCCAGATAACAATCTTTCCATTTTTTTTCTCTCAGCTTCCTTTTTTATCAAATCCTGTGAAGCGCTCCTTCGACGACTCTTCCACCGAGCCAGGTCCTGTGAGAGAGAGAAGGCATCTGAATGCAGAGCTACAAATAGCTAAAAAACTGGTTCCAGACAACAATGAACCCAACTAGCCACTTTGCAATGTTTGTTCTTGCTGTGGACCAGGCTCCCACAACCTGCAGGCAGTGATGTTTATTTTAATGAGAAAAGGAGACTATACCATAAAATGAAGATGTTGCCTGACTGATTTTTTTTCCTAACAGCAGGACTTAGTAAGGATTTCACAGCTTCACTGGTCTAATTTCTTTCTAGCAGGAAATTTGGCCTAAAAGGACAAGTCAGGGCACTCATTTTAACTTGTGCCAACGTTAGGAACACCAAGCCAATTCTCCAGGAACAGAAAGTAGAAAAATTATGTTTCATGAAGAATTTTAATAATCAGATATATGGAAGACAGGGGTTCATTGAAAGAATGGATGTTGTTTCACCATGAGCTGTAACCACATTGATAGTCTGCCTTGGAGAGCTGATAGTTCCCCATGTTGCCCGTGCTATCAGTCAACTATGTGAAAGCATGGTTGACTCATGACGTTGCGTTTTTGACTCATGATGTTGCGTTTTTTTGATGGAAAAATCCAGTGCAGCATCCAAACTTAAACTCTTCCTCAAGGGCACCCTGCAATATTTTGGATCCAGATGTAAGACAGGTTACAGACTGAAGTAGCTCACACCTGGCTGGTGTGGCCTGACACTACACCAGAGAGTCACAGCAAATACCTGTTATGGGCCCCTATGTCTTGTATCCTGCTTCAGTTATGAATTCACAAATCCTGGGGGGTATAGGAGCAAGACCCTTTTCACAGTACAAGTATTACAGTAAACAAATAAACAAGCTGTCATATTTCTTTGCAGGCAACTACTAAGGGAGCAAAGTTTTACATGTAAAAAATAACTTTGTGGAAAACTGTAAGGGGACATTGTTGTTAACTTTAGAACATCAGGAGATTAGTATACAGATTATAGTTCATACACTCTCATAAATACTAGTTTTAATAAAACCCAGATATTCAGTACACATACTCAATTCACAGGCTATTTCATTAGTTACATGGTTTTTCAAATATTTTAATTGCATTTTTATTGGTAAGCAGAAGAAGCTACTGCAAGTATAACTTATTTTATTAAAACCAGGAACAAACCTTGTCACTTTTAATTTAGCTTAAAGCCGCAAATTATTGATGTTACACTTAAGGGAATGCTCATTAAAGTATTTCTTCAGATGACCTATATATATATATCAGTGTATAATCCCCTTCATGCAACATAGGCCTTTCATTTTCCTCAGTTACTAATTATTCTTATTGAAGCACCAAAACATTTCTTTATTCAGCTACTCCCACTATTGCCTATTGTTTGGAAATTAGTTTTTCATTAGGAATTTTCATAATATAAGTCCTGCTCCTCCTTCTTTAATTAAAAACCAGACATGTTTATCGTCTCCAATTCTAATGCTTTAGAATAACAGTAATTAAAAAAAAATCATGAAACTGTTAATTGCTGGCAAATTTACAGCACAGGCACATAAAAATATCAGACTGTGAAAGAGCTGTTGTCTCTATAAAGCCCTCAACGTGCCAAGGACATTCCAATAAAGGCGTTTTCAGTAACTCTTCAGAATTTTTAATTCAGCATAGAAGGTGCTGAGGGCCTGGAATACTTAGGCCCTTTACCTCAGAGGATTTTCAATTCAACAGCAAGAATTCTCAAACTTCTTCAATGCCTTTGGGCCCATTCTTATCTCTGCTGGAAAATTACGCTTTCCCACACACAGAGACCTTTCAGCAGAAGTCCTTCATTGTCCTACTACAAAAAGTTACATCTTAGCTGTACATACTTTTATTTTTTTAATTTTCCTTGAAGTTTCTCCCCCCAAACTCTGACATGTTTCACAGCAGCTGTCCTTGTAACAGGAAAATACCATACTTGAAGCAAGGTGTTTTGTTGTGCTTTTTAATTAAAAAAAAAAAGGTCTAAAATTCCTCATTTAAAATCAGTCTTTAGGAATTAACAGAATTGAAACTAAAACTCCTGATACTAACTTAGCTGCATATCATGCTTTTCCATCCTTGCTAATTTGCTGCAGACAATGACAAATGCCAGGACAACTTAAAGAAATGCATAAAGGAAAGAGGGTTTGGAAAGGCCCAAAGTAGGCGTAGCTAACTTGAAGGGTAATTTGTGTGCTTGGATAAGATGGAAAACATCAGCATTTTCTGTGTCTATGCAAATATATTAAAGAAAAGGCCAGCAAATTTATTCACTGTCTTGTATTCATGCACCTAGTCTTGTATTGTGTCACTTTAGACATTTCCTAATTAGAATTAGAGAAGGGAACAGTTAGAAGCTGTTCTGCTTTTATTTTTACCAAATCAAAGTTTAATTATGGTGGTTTTTTAAAAGCAAAATACCTGGTGCACAGGCAGAGGCACCAGAATATGTTGTATTCTCTAATTTAACATCAAATTCCGAACTTCCATGCTTTTAGCAAAAAAGCACTGCTGATTATTTTAAGCATTAGACAGCATCTGCAGATTTAGCAGGTTGTTCTGGTTTTGTGTAGCTAGCTGGCCTCAGTGCCTGCCATCACTGCAGTGTTGTATACTCACGTCTTGCCACCTGGTCTCATCCTCTTTCAGCTGGTTGTGTATGTTCTGCAGTTTCTCATGGCGAGCTTTGCTATGAGGCTGAGTCACAGCTTCTTCTTCACATCTCATGTCAAACATGCTCATACTCCTAAACAAGGGGAAATTAACAAGAAGTATAGGGTTATTTACAGGCTTATATTCCTTCTGATTTTAAGAGCTCAAGCCACACGAGGGTGCTACAGCAGAATCAGACACCTGCACTGTTACAAAACTCCCAAAAGCAGCAGTCCCCTAGAAGGACCTGTTAGCATCTCTGTGCCTCCCACATACCACTTCAGGTATTGTGCTCTTCAAATTTCTCTTCATTTTGCTAGTTGACTGCAACTTTGTCTCTCACTTTCCACTTCCATCAACAGCTCTTGTTACAATCATTCTATCATTAGGAACATTTTACTTTCTGAAGATTTGTGCCCAGTGAGTTTTCAGGACCCCTCCAACTAACACCACAGACAGAAGTTTCCATTTCAATGTAAACAGAAGAGGTTTGAGCAGGACGTCAGGAGGAGCATGGCTGGCTAAATGCTATTGCTACAAAACTAGGACAAGCCTGCCCAAAGAAGCACATGCAGTTCAAACTGCATGGTACTTCCTCCTCTCCCTGCCTTGAAGAAACACAATGCTCTTAGCACCAACTCATTAGTACAGCTAAGCTAATGAGAAAATACTGACATCCAGGACAATAAAAGTTTCTTTCTATTTCTGTTCCTGACCCTTGGAGAATTAAAGGGGGGGGGAAAGAAAAAAAAAGAAGGTTATGGTTTGATATTATACATCTCTTCATGTTATTTAACAATCTTCACAGAAAGATAATGTGTTTACTACTACCCCCTACTATCTATTATTAGTAAAACATGACCTCAGTTGCGCCATTCAAAGCAAAAAAAATATTAAAATAAAGCCATGCATTTCCACATGAAGTGATTTTCCAGCAGTTCTCAAATGATCACCTGCAGCTTTAGGTGAGCCAATGAGCCAGCTAGCAAGAGAAGCACCCAATGAAGATAAAATTGTCGGCAACTGTGTCCATAGTTATCAAAGTGAACAGACACGGAAAGCCGTGCATGTAATTTATTCAACCAACATTTGTATTCAGGCAAGCAAAGATGTGAATGCCACTCTCAAGGGAAAACTTGAAAGGTCTGGACAGTGGATGGAAAAGGCCATGCACAGATCCCAACCTGTTTAGGATGTATTTACTAAGAAATGAATGGAATAAATATCCTATTGCCTTTAAGTAAGAAAACTGAAGTTAGTGTATTACTGTGCTTCACCCTTTAAACAGAGTGCTGAGGGGTACGCTAATTTGGGGGTTTCTGTGGTTGGTTTAAGGACTGCATTGCTCAGGATTGGATTGGAACACTCCTAAACAACAAAATCCAAAGAGATGGCTAGCTTTGTTGTTTTTAAAACTAAAGGCACATCACCTACTAAGAATATTTAAATATCAGTAATATTTTGGAGGTAGTCATATTTGGGGAGGTAGGTTGGGAGATGCTTAACTTACAGTAAAGTCACCCTTACAGGGTGTATTCCAGTTTAAGAGCTTTTGAAACTCACACCAAGAAAAGTCCTTAATGTTCAGTATTTCATACTTTGTGCCTACTGGGTCAAACTGGTTGTGCAGCTCCTTTCTTGTACTTTTTCCTCAGATCAGATAATTTTTCATTCACATGCAGTAGAAGAAAACATAAGACCTTAAATGGTGGCAACTGGGGCTAGTAGAGTGCATGAGAACTCACCCTCTGCCATCTGGGATGGACGAATAAAAATATTTTCAAGCAGGAGCCCCTAGATGTCTACTGAAAGGCTAGTGTATATTCCCTGAATTAATTTAGGTCTCACAGGGTGCACAGAGACAGCAAAAGGTTTTATGGCTATTAACAATGCAATAAAAAAGGTACTCTGGAAAAGGCTTCAGCCTTGGCCAGGAGTCAAAATATACACTACAACCCCAGATGCACTTCCTACTCCAGATGTCACCTCCTACTGCTGCACCTTCATTGCCATGGATAAGCAATCAGGTCAGTTCAAACATCAACTCTCCAGCAACACGTTACTCCACATCTTCCCAAGAGAGCAATCTGAAGAAGTCACATCTCAAAGCACTGTGCTCTGCTCTGACCAACATGTCATTAAGGAGAACAACCTACTTTCCTGAGTACACGGACAAGGCCTACAAGGAAATGTCTACATCAACTTCTCTGCCTGACAAGTTCATCCTTAGAAAAGAACCAAGGAGGCCAAAACTCTGAGCTTCTGTCAAAAGACACTTCCATAATGAGTCCCGCGTAATTTCACCCTACTTCTGCCTTGGATAAACTACAAATTGCTAACACCTGCATGAACAGAACTAGATTTACTCCTTCCTTCAATGATGCGCTGGACCAGCAGGCACACAGCATGCAAGTAGACAGGGAAGATGTAACTGCACCAAATTCAAGTTTTCTGCCATTAGCACAGCTCTGGAGACTGTATACAAACTCCGTCCAGAAGCAAGAGGTCTTTCTGCTGACCAATGTACCAGACCTGCCATTCTAACAACGATCTGGAAAAAAACACTGTGCTGACCAACAGTATATTTTGGAGAGCTAGATCTTTGGGGTGTTAGGAAGTTTGGGCTTTATTCTCATAAATTACAGTTGTTCTTGTCAGTGATATGATGCAGCAATTTTTATTTTTTTTTAACAGGTCTGAACAAGCGTTGTATTAAAAATTCTCCAAGACTTCAGTATTTAGACTATTTAATTTAAAAGTGAGAAATAAGGTAAAAACCTTCGTGTGAGAAAATTTTTAAATTCTTATGTAAGACATTTATTATGGTGTTCCTTTATCATTTTACAGTCAGATTTGAGAAACCCCAACAAAACATAAAAAGGGACAGACTGACTAAAGAATCAGATTCAAGTAAACAAATACTCAAAAATCTCAGCTCACTATAAGCCTACACTCACACTGGAATTTCATGGTACCAGCAGAATTCTCTCTCCTCGGGGATAGGAACGGGCCTGATCAGCAGCAACACACTGAGTATTGCCTCTTCTGAACCCTGAGACAGATGAGGGCTGATGACAATATCTTGTGCCCCCCTAACCAGCAAAGGGAACTTTGTCAATCTAATAAAGGAGTTCCTAGTTTTGCTGCTGGAATAAAGAGCATCTAGTCTAAGACTGAAAACTGCAGCTTGAATTCAATGGAGACTTCAAAATATTTTGGAAGTATTTTAAATGTCAATTCAATTTATTTTTCCTTCTTGAGTGCAGAGTTTTATATTAGATTCTTCGTAAGTACTTCGTCTTCAGAAGTAAAACCACAATCTTATATTTATAAAAACTTAGAAGACAGTTTAGGAAAATAGTTGCCCTGTAAACTGTGGCACATCTGGAAAGGATGACAATGAGGTTTGAACATTTATCGCTTTGCCTTTTAAAACAAAATCAGAATCAATTTGGAATAAGCAATATGATCTACTAATCTTTGCTACTCTCATATTGTACGACCAATGCTATTGCAATGCCTCTTTGAAGGCATCTCCATGTACCTTCTCTCATGTTTGCATTTAATACAGAAATGCAAAAATTAAAAAAATCAACCATACAAGAAGGCTTTCTGAAATGGCAGGAAAGACTCCATTGTTAACTATAGCACTTCAGTGTTATTCTGCTTTTTTTATCTCATCCCTTCATTTGATTTGATAGATTTCTGATGTTTGAAAATGATAGTATTTACTCTGTGGTCAGAGAACACAGGCTTTGTTCAGCATAAAGGTATTACAGAACTTGTAAAAAATAACATATGAGTCTGCTTATAATAATGATAAAAACTCCACAACTCTTCATGCTGTTTCTATATTGGGATTTAATCTAGGAGGAAAGAAGGTCATTGCATTTCTGTGAACAGAAGGATATTAAGGACATTATTATGTGGGTTTACTAGTTTATTATTTGGGTTGTTCTCAACTATTTCTTTGCTTCTAAATGCCAGCACTTTGTAAAAATGGCTAATAATTTCACAGAGCTTCTTAAATGACATGGTATACTATTCTGTACTACAGTTTACATGCATACACACAATTAAAATTTTTGAGTGTAATAAATGTCAGTTTTACTCCTTCTGTAAAAAGTAAAGCGAGGTGAAGCACTTAAAAAATGAAGTTTAGTACATTGCTATATTAAATCTAACCTATATCCAATATAAACTTTTAAAAAGAGAATAAAAGACCAGCTAAATATGTATTTTTCTGTTAATTATTCTGAAGATCACAATGGATTTTGTTTTGCTTTGGGATTTCTTTTTTTCTTCCCCTTCCTGGTAATACTTCACTTTTTTCAACACCCAGATTCAACCCAACTCTCTTTACCTGTAACTAATTAGAAGCAATGTAAATTCAGAAAAAAATCCAAGAGAAAACAAAAGAAAAAAGAGGAAACAATACTTTAAGCAACAGCTGGACATTAGTAGTATGCTTAGTTTTTATGGGCTTTTATGCAAAAATTATTTTTAACTGCAATGTAACCCCAACTGCATTCCATTTTTCAGTGCTTTCTGAAAAATTTACTTGCTGAAATACTGCAAAATAATAATGAGGCATCAACTGCATTTTAAATTAGTAGAAAGGTGGGAAAGCATGCAGTGTAAGTTGTTTAAAACAGAATCTTGTGAACACAAGACAACTTACTCTGCGTCATCAGACACAGCAGTTCTGGGGCCGAATCTACAAGACCAAATATAAAATTAGATTGTGGATAAATACATTAATTAGTAATTGCAACTGGACCCACACAATTTGTGCAACTGTCACTTGTACTAGTAAATCTGACCAAAATAGAGCCATATTGTTCAGGTCTTAGTATTCAGCAACCAAGACTTACCTGATCATCTGGAAGTCAAACTACATAAGAACACCACCCGCCCCTCCCTAAACCCATAGTAATGCCCTCCATTATGAAAATCTGCTGAAGTACACCTAAAACGTATGTAGAAAAGTTATTGAAAATACACAATGTATTAACATTTACATTAAGTGCCATACATGCGATAAATGGAGACAACATTTAAGTTTCATTGCAGAGCGTGTCCAGAATCATTATTAGTGAACCACGAAAGAGACAGATATGATAGTCAGAAAGAGAGTAACAGGATTTCCTTATTAGTTTTGTGGGTTTGGATTTTTTGGTTTGGTTTTGTTTTGTTTAGGTTTTTTTGGTTGGTTGTTTTTTCCCCTCAGAGCAGGTGGGTGTAGCTGAAAAAAGTTACTGGTAATACAGAAGCCAGTGTCATTCACTGAAGTGATGGTCTTGTTTAGAGCTGTGCAAACCACATATTTATATCTGGGATTTATCATACAAGAATATCAAGTGCAAAAGTCAACACTACAGCATTTCTAATCACGGGGAAATAGGATAAAGATCTCTCAATGAGCAGAGACCATTTTAGCGTCTCCTATTCATAAACATTTCTTGCAATTCAATATGTATACCGTAATCAAATATTCCTTTCACTTAGCTTTCAATTAGTTATCTCAAAAAAATCATTATACAACTATTCTATTTGTTTCTAAAACATGTACTACTGTCTTACAGTGTTTTAGTCTGGACTGAAAACACACCAGGCAATGCACAATCTGAATTCTCAAGTGTGTACACAGGGGTGTACAAGCTGTGTGAGTCACACCAGAAAGCTCACGTTTGCAGATGCTCATCCTTGCATGACAGTGCTTCCATTTTGTTTTCCTCAGGAACCTCCTGAAGCTTAGACATTTGACCAAGGTGGACTTCATTATGGCCATCTTCACCCACTTGGGCTGTACAAATAATCTTATCTTGTCCTGTAGGAGGCAGACTGCCTTTCTCCTGCCCTTGCTGCTGTTCTTGCGGCAGTTGGGTTGCAGGTTTTCCAGAGCTATTAATGCAGACTTGTGAACATTTTTCAGGCCTGAGTGAGCCAAATGCAGCAGTGCAAAGGGACTTATTAAGCAACATTTGAAAAATCACATATATGTAATGAAAAGTACAACTGTAAGTTAATAAAAAAACCTCTCTACAAACGCAAATAGCTCACAGGTGACAAGCTAAGTGAGGCAGGTGCAGAAAACATAATTTTAATAGAGTCAAATACTTATACCATTTCTCTAAGTCAGAAAATAAATTGCCCAGGACACCGCAGAAGATTAAAGTATTAAGTCCATATTTTAACTAAGCTATTGGATTTAATGTCTTTTCAACACCAAACCACTGTTGAATTGTATGGTAGATGAGAGGTTTTTTTCTCCTGGCTGAGCCATATGCTAGTTTTTCATCCACATATGTACAGCCACATGCATGATCCTTCTCCTCATGTACTTTGAAGAAGTTGATGAGTAAGGACCTTTCTGCTGTTGCTTGCATGCGGTTCAATCATCCAACAATAACTCTGCTCAAAAGCTTCATCTGCCAGCTTCCCCACACAGCCTCAAACATCTGAACAAAGCTGCTTAGAAAAACACTGAGCATTATCAGAAGGGATCTTGGGATCTCTAAATTTCATGTTTGGAAATCACTGGTACCAGTTAAGCCATTAACAAGCATCTAACCTACTACATGCAGCATCTCTCTCTCTAGCTGCAAATGTTTGTAATGATTACCTCATACTTAAGCAGAAACCTCTGCAAATGTAAGACAGAAGTAATTGCTATGTATATCTGCTTCCACACGGTGTTAGAATTTTGCACCTGGTAGAACTCTCTTCTGAGTCTCTATAGGGGTCTATTAAAAGGGTCAAAAACTCTGTATTGCCGCCTTCTGAGCGGAAAGAATTGGAACAGAACTGAGGACAATCATGGAAGAAACCACTGCTGGGCCACCAGCAAATATTCCAGACCAATAAACAGACCCACAGGGCCAGCTACAAGGAACAGAGAAAAGCACAACTTTCTTACCTCGAGGTTTTCTTCTCAAGTTCTGTAGTTGTGCCCTGCTTATTCTGATGCTTTGAAAATGGCATGGGAAGGAACTGCTTAACATTAGGCCCAGGCTGTTTTAGAAAAGCTCCAGTTCTTCTGGCCAACATGTCATCTCTTCGTGGGTCTGGAAATTTCATGTTGTTTTCTGCTCCATCGCTCTGCAGCTGAGGGATTTTAAGCTGTTCTTGGCTCTCTTCTCGTGTGACAGTACTGCTCAGAGAGATAAGTGACACTGTTCCATGATCATGCTCACTTGTAAAGCAAGTGGCTGCTCAGGCAATGTGGGGTGCTGTTACTCAAAGATGAGAGTGATGGACAACTAGGGAAACAAGGCATTTTTAGCTAAAGCACAGGGAGTGAGAACAAGAGGAAACTGTGTTGAACCCCACACTTCTGTAGGTGATTTGTTAGAAGCTGGGAATTGCATAAAAATCTATGAAACAAATTAGTCACTTGGAAACTGCCATAAAAATCTAGACCAAGCACCATGGATTTCAAAAGCAATCCACCCAAAAGATGTAAGACTGTTTTCATGCTGAACAGCAATTAACAACTTTAGTACTTAAATAAAGAAAACAGACTGGTTTATGTTCATAGGATACATTCTTGTAAGTAGTTTCATAAAACAGAACACATGCCATGATGAATGAGTAAAACACATCTTTAAAGGTCGTGTGAAGAATGGAACAACGTTGCTGACCGATCCAAGCTAACACCACACACAAACCAGGCATAAAGCTCAGAGGGATCTGCTTCTGTTCTCTGACCTTTCTCCTTCCTGCGGAGTCTTCAAATCCTTCTCATGAGCTACTGTCTCCTCTTGCTGCAGCTGCAGCAGATGAGGAGCTACTGACAGGGGATGACAACATGTGGGAATGGAGCTCGTAGTATGCCTCTGAAAAGTTCCCATCCTTCTAACCAACATATCATCTCTCTCAATATCTGGTAAATGCCTGTCGCATTCTTCCTTGGTGTTTTCTTGCTGTTTGCTCAAACTGCAAGGGCTTTGTTTCTCAGAGATGATGCCGGAAGCCAGTACATGTAATGGAATTCTCCTGCAAGAGTCATCTGTACATGACTTGACTACCTCACTAGCAATCAGAATGAGAGCAGTGAGAACAGAAAAAACATTCTCAGGTCAAATGAAAGGTAAGAAAAGGAGTCCTCCAACTCAGTTTGCAAATGTTTTTATAAACATACAAAATTAACTGAGAATTGCTTGCTAAAAGCATTCATTAAAAATTCTTGCTACAGCCACAGACTAAGTAATTAAAGAAAAATCAAATAAATATAAGATCTGTTAATGTATTAACAACTCAAGAGCTGTAATTCTTCTCCAGATAAATGACAGAAACACAGAACAGCAATACACCCTCTTCACAAAGAAAGTAAATCCCTTAGGTTGAAATAAGTTTTTTGAAGATCAGTAAGGCCAGCAAGCTCAACAACAAATTCCTAATGTGTTGAAAGCAGGCAGAATTCCAGCAAAGCTGCTGAAATTCAAGAAGCAGAAAAAGCATGAATGATAGCTCAGAGTCTGAGATACCAGTGATTTCACTGCTCATCGGAAATTTTTAACAAGTGCTTGGAAGACCTTAGCACAGCATTGTTTTGCACAACCCTAAACATGTTAAGGTATTGTGAAGGCATCAGATGACTTCTGGATAAGGCCATGCACATAAACAACTCTTATGTCTATGCTGCAGTTCACTCCCATGCAGATCAGCATCTGGCAAGAACAGGTTTCTTTTCCAGCTCAGCAGCACTTCCTAAGCCACACCAAATACCTGGACTCATTCTCTGGCTCATCGCTGTGTTCAGCAAACCCAAGACCGACAACAGTGGTTGAAGGAGAGCTTTCAACACCAGAGTGACCCTCCACATAGTCTTTCTTGCTTTCCTCTTCTGTTCCAATTTTGGATGAAGCTCTGCCAATAACAAGCTTGTCCCATTTCTGTTGATCAATCTCAGTTACTGGCCCAAAATGTACAAACTTCTGCTTGGGGCTACCAGCCTTTTTGTTTGCTTTGGCTTTCCGGACAGCAAAATCATCATGGTCTACTGCTTTCATCATGGTATCAGTTGGTGGCAGAGTGTCGCTGGGACACTTGAAATCTTCTTCACTGGTCATAAGGAGGAATAAAAGAATGCCCCCAACATGAGACACTCAGAATATAGCAAATGAAATGCTTCTAAGGTTTTGAAGGAGTTTTATTTTAAAATTCAAGAACTCAGGTACAAACAGCTCTGGTATACTGAGGCCCAAAAGACAGATAAATTCCAAAGATACTGCAGACCTGTAGGGGAAATTCTGGGAGCACATCCACAGAACCTCTTTCTAAGGGCAGGGAACATAGCATATGGCCCATTCCAGATTCAGTTCTTCACCCTAACAAAGCCAGAGTTCCCTTATCTGCTCACATGGACCCAGGCCAAACACTATGTGTTACTGCATAGCACCAGAACTCACTTTAGCATGGAGGACTTACAGCGGCATGAGAGCACCAGCAAGGGCAATTCACTTGTCCTTAAGCAAAGATTTTAATAAATCACCTCAAAAGTAACAGAGAGACTACGATATTTAGAATGAAAGAATGATCAAGTTTTGATTGTGTTAGAGATAAAATTACATACAGTAACCACATTGCGAGAAGAATTTCAGAACAGATGGTGGCCTTTAATTGGAAAATAGCATGCACCTAAACAGGAAGGCTAGGAGTTGTTATCCTTTCCTGCTGGAGTCACAAATCACCTGCCTATGTTATAGTCCATCTCCATAGGGAAATAGCTTAGAATAACTGCTTTATACTCAGTCCCTTTGCAGAGGTTTAGTTCACTACAGGAGCATACATACACCATACAGTGAGACTCCTGAAAGCCCTACTGCAGTGAGAAACAGTGCTGCTTGCATTTACCCAGCACTGGAGTACAATGCTATGCTGATGTATCAGCTCAGGCCTCAAAAACAGTATGCAAAGAGATGCTGATCATCAAATAATACCTGCAAGGTAAAATGCCCCAAGTCCTGAAGACAGCTTGGTTAGCAGCGCAGTGCTACTGTATTAGTGGTGCCACTTGGACCTCTGTGCTGCTTAACTTCAAGTAGCTCCAAAGCAGATTGACCCACAAGACAAGAGGGACTTTTCTGATATTGTATTAAGAGCATCCACCAGCAAAGTGACTATGAAACTATCATAATGCTCTAAATGATGGACACATTTTCATTTCATGATAGATAGCATCCCTCCACAGATTTTTGGATTCTTTCTGAAAACCAAGCCAGGTAAGGACTGGTTGTCATCAAGGCATTCTTCAACTTTATAACCACAAGCACATACAGCAGATTGCGTCAAACCAAACATGCTCCTCAGGATGCCAATCCTGTCCACAAGCAGAAACCCTACCTGGGCTCCCCTGACAGTTTCAATCTTTTCCAGGTCTCCAGATCTGCTTTTGTTACAGAGGCATTCACAAACATCTCATCTTCTTGTAGCTGAGGAAGGATGCTTCGAGATTTCCATTTAACCAAATCATCTCTCTCAGTACCAGGCTCTATCACCTGCTCTTCCTCCTCTGACTCAGTCTTCTCATTTTGCAGAAGTGGGTTCTCTTTGCTTGTCACTATTTGCCTTACTGATGTCATGTGCACCCGTCTTCTTCTAATTTAAAGCACATTCCAGTTCAGAAAAAAAAGATATTTTGAGGGAGCCATTATAAATCAGTGTCAAGAGGCTCAGAGCACAAGAAGATAAAACTGAATTTACAATATTAGTTTTACATTAATTTTAGAAAGTAAACATGGAATGAATAATTTGAAGTTTAAACCTCTCATCTATGCTACCCCACTCATGCACTACTGAGACCACTTCTTTATGTGAACTTCTCTTCCCAGCTCAAGCTAGAAAAATCTTTATGTTTTTACTGTAATAAGCATTTCTGCAATAAACTTTCTCTTAAATAGTTACAAATATCTCATTTGAATATCATTCACACAGTGAATTCCAAGTTTTACTCTCAAATGTTCTATGCAATTTCTTTGATCTTTGAGTCATGTCAATAGCATTGGACTATTAAAATTAGGTTAGATGCTCTTCAGATCTCCTGCCAAACTAGTCACTAGAAAATGCTAATGTAATCAAATTACTGGCAACCTAAAGGCATATTTGGCATTACTGAAAAGAGCTACTAAATATTAAGAGAAGTTTTCTGAAAGTATCAGTTATTACAGTCAAGGTTCACTGTGATGTGTATATAGGGGTTTTATCTAGGATCACTTCCATTTGCACAAATAAAACAAAAAAGCTTGCTTCCCAAAAAAGACCTCCACCTAGAAGACATTAGTGTTCAGCAGCTTCTTAAAGGTCTATATCACTGAACTAAAGAAAGAAGAGGTTTTCTAGGCTGAAATGTTGTAAACCATGTTCATTTCTCAAAACAATGCTGTATAAGACACACTAGGACCACATGCAACATAATTTGGTGCAGTACAGCAGGCATATATATTCAGTGCCTTAACTAAAAGACTTGTCTGGTCCGTGTTTTATACAGGGTATTAGAAGGGCATGAGATGAAACAAACACATCTGAAAACATGAAATGAAGGTGTTCAGAAAAAGAGCTGAATACGAAACATATCTTCTAAGTTTATCCACTACTACTCAGGCTCATGAGCTTAGATAACAAAAGTGTCCTGCCTTTATCTTATTTACATTCAAAGCCAATTTAAACTTCTGGTCCTCATACTCTAACAAAAAATTACAGTTTGGTTCACTTTATGATAAAGCATTTATATTTACTTTACCCTATAAGTTTCTTTGTAGCCAAGACAGCTTTAGTCCTACACAGCAATATGCCATGGTGAAATTAAGCATTATAATTGAAAGAATAAGATCATAAATTCACACCTTGCATGTTCCTTTTTTTCCATCTGCAATGGCTTTTTAACATCTTCCAGTTTACCTTTATTTTTACTTGTATAGGGTCCAACTAAAAAGGAGTTAAATGGAACTGTGTGTTTGGGTTGATTCAATTTGGCTCTCCGGGTGGCAAAGTCATCCTTTTCTAAATCAGGAACTCTGCTGGTTGCTTCGTCTTCTGAACCAGAATCCTTTCCTTGATAATGTCTCATGAAGGGATTGTCCTTGCGAAGGATAATGTCTGGGGTGCTTTTGTTGTCTTCACATATCAGCTTTTTACTGACACAGAGCAGAATTAAATAAAGTTCTTGATGCACCAGGGGAGGAGAGGGCAGTGCAACACTCATCTCCAGGTCAAAAAACAAGCACAGTTAATCAAATATGCTCCAGGCTGCTGTTAGATTGGGCAAAGCCTTGCAAGAAATAAAACTTATCATATACTAGTAACAGATCCACAAGGACTTCACACAAAAAAAGTCAGCATGTTGGACCTTTACTTATTTTAGCTACAGCTGGAAGAACTGGTAAGAACTAGTTTTAGCATACTAGATGCAGGGAATGCAATACTCGAAATGGCAATATTAAACTTCCTGAAATATTAAATATTTGTCTTTTTTCTTCTTAATGGCTCTATGTAAAAAAAAAACACACCTAAGTAACCACTGAGGCTCTCTGCCCTAGTATTAACTGCTTTGCTTCTCACATGCATCCACACTTCATTCCTTTCCTAATTAACCTTTTGATTCCCCCAGAAAATGCCCTTTCTGCCAACGCTGCCATATAGCACGGTAGTACCTATACACCAGTGATACTGGCATGCTGGAAAACATAGAATCATAGAATAGAATCATAGAATTGATTGGGTTGGAAAAGACCTCAGAGATCATCAAGTCCAACCCTTGGTCCAACTCCAGTCTGTTTACTAGATCATGGCACCCAGTGACACGTCCAATCTTAGTTTAAAAACCTCCAGGGACGGTGAATCTACCACCTCTCTGGGCAGGCCATTCCAATGCCTGATTACTCTCTCTGTAAAGTATTTTTTTCTAATATCCAACTTAAATTTCCCCTGGCAGAGCTTAAGCCCATGCCCCCTTGTCCTATTGCTGACTGCCTAGGAGAAGAGACCAACCCCCACCTGGCTATAACCTCCCTTCAGGTAGTTATAGAGAGTGATGAGGTCACAGATGCATCAGAAATGCAACTGCTATCAACATGGCCTTGCTGTTACTCAAGATTATAACAATAAAGACCCTCCACAGCTGGTACCTGTAAAGATTAAGCTTATTTTAACTTGTAATGGTCAATACTTCAACATAAACTGAAAAGACAGATGGCAAGAGATAGGCAACTCTCATGTTTGAAAATCAAATTGCATATATTGATATTTTAGGAAGTTGGGCAGCAAGTAGTAGAATGTTCCATGCAGTACTTCTATAGGCATTTGCTCTTTCACGTAGCACACCTTGCTATACAAAACAAAAAAAGAGGGGATCACAAAGGATTAAACAGATTGTCATTAAGAAAGCAAAGCTAAACAGCTCAGGGGTTACTTGGAGTTTCTCTACTGTTTTAAATATCAAGAGACTTATAATTAGCTGTTTTTAAAAAACATTTTAAACATTTTAAATCCCTGTAAGTCCACTATATACACCACTTATTTTACATCCCCAGCTGCCCTTTCAAACTACTCATCAACAAGGTTACTGGAGAAACATAGGGGGAAGCCATAAACCATCTCTGACAGGCCAGCCTAGATCAAGTTCAGAGGACAAAAAAAAACTGCCTGCCTTCACCTTGTTATGCTGCAACACACAGGATCCCTTGTTAGTAATATGGACAGCACGGTCTCGAATTACATAAAGGCAACTTTTTCCTTAGATCTCTCTGAAGGATCAAGATTTCATTTAAGGCAACAGGCAACACTGGCTGATGGCGCTCTAAATGAAACTGCGGTCCCTCTTCCTCATGAGCATTCCTGTCCACCTTCAGAAACAGCTGGTTCACCAAGTGATTATTCACTAAAAACTGCTGGGTTTTTCAGTCTCATGTTCACCAACACTATTGAAGCTCGATAGCATCAAACACAGCATTTCTGAGAGCAGTGTTTTTGGCAACAAAGAAATATTGAGTTATTCAAAAGTGCAACTAGGAGTTGTTGTAATGAAAAACATACAACTTTTAGTACATAACTAGACTTCAGTAATAAGTTTCTAGGTTGAGAGTATTTTCTGTTCATTTGCATTTTGTTTTTAAAGGAATCAGAAATCAACTGTGACATTTTGGGGTCTCCTGAATTAGTTTGTGATGGTCTCAAAAGTGTTTTTTAAGGCCAGCTTACCATGGAGATAGCAGAGATTGTAGATTTAGCTATAAATTGCTCTTGCACACCCTGCCTCAGAGATCCTTGCAGAAACAACACAATAGTCTATGCTAGTATAGCAGGTGCTTCAAGTGTCGGACTGCAGGCATTTGTACTCCCTGAAGCAGGGTCTTACATGGGCTTGCAGATCCTTACATTGCATTTCAGAACAACGCATGCTTCTTTTGTTTTTTGCACACTTACGCTCTGTCAAGGTAAGAGTCCAGATCCCTTTTGCAACATAAACACTTGCTCACATTTCCCTCTTACATTCTCCTCTTTATCATCTCTTACAACACACTAAACTATCCTCTTTTTAAGGTATCTCCATGAATCTGATCCTTACCTTTCAAATCCAATAGAGTAAGAGAGCGATGCAGGCAACAAGCAAGCAAGGAGGATCACATAGCAATGAAATAACATGCAAGAGATGATATGCTCCTTCCGGAAGGAGAACTGCATGCATTTTTACAGCATGTAGTTCAATGGAGCCCTTTCCTAGAACATGCTACAGCAATGGAGACAAGTAATTAGACTCCAAGAGAAAGATACATTTGACTAAAAGTTCAAATCATTCCTGGTCAGACTCAGAAAGGGCCCCTACTGAGTTCCAGCTTTAGGAACAATTAGATGCCTTTTAGAACACAAAAGTCACAGTGGGTGTCCTCCAGAGGTCAGTATTATGAGACCAAACAGCCTGCCAGAGGAACTGGAAGAAAAATGACAACCTCAGGTGAAAAAAAAGAGAGGCTCGAATCACAGAAAGATGAGGTAATAAGAGAGGTGAAAGAAAAAAATAATCAGAATACAGAAACAAGAATGACTAAGATTTTGTCAGTGCCATTAGTGCATGGAAATTTGAACTTGATGCCAAGAAGAGAGAAAAAATGGAGAGGTTCAAAGAACAGGGAAGAGTAAGACAATAGACCAGGGAAGAGTAAGACAATATTAAGAAAGATGACTAAATGCTCTCCTGTATCCAGACAGCCACTACTAAATTCTTCTCTTCTCACCCGCTTACACAAATAATTTCCCTTACAGACCTCTGACCCCAGTATCTTTTCTGCTGTGTCTTTCTTCAATCCCCAGAAGCAGGCTTCTACTTCACCACAGTGAAGCTTGGGTTACAAAGTCCTGCTCTTTCACCTTTAGCTGGGACAGAAAACCATCAGCTCCTCCTTCTTCTAGCTGCCAAGTTCCATTGAGAGCAGGGAAGAAAAATGACTTCTTACTTCTCCTCTCTTCTCCTTCAGCCCTGTCAAGACAACAGACTGTCCAAGGAAAGAGGAGACCTGATTTCCTGCCAAAGAATCGTGTTTGATCTCATATGCTTCTTTCACACACATCAAGGCAGTAGATCAAACACAGGGTTAGGAAAGGGAATCTCAATGTGGTGAGCATCCTCCAAATGCAAACAGAGCTATTTGTTGTGCACTGCACACAAGCTATTACGATATTTTAATACATGTTACTACATTACTACTATTAATTCTACAGCCTTGGTACTCAGAGCTGGATTTTGCTCATACCCACTGGTTTATGGATTCCCAATCAACTAGCACAGTAATTGAGACTGAAAGACTAATTTATGCCAAACAGTTCATCTTCATTAGTATCTTGTTGTGTCAAAAATAATACCCCAAAATCACAAACAAACATTGGTTCGTACAGCTTCACAACAGTGAAGCAGACCTGAGAGGATCACATATGACAGCATACAGACATACCGGGACTGTTTCACCTGTATGTGGCCACAGACAAACTTCACTGTACCTACGAATAAACTGTACCACATATGAACTGCACTTCTTAACAATACATTTCAAGGCCCAGACTGCAGATCAGCATCTGCTAGACTACTCACTGTTAAGATTTCACTCCACAATCCAAAACAAAATGTTTTGGACAGAAGGACATTTGGACACTTACCCTTTAGTCAAACCATTTTGATCCTTTATAAGTGCCTAGTATTCTGACATGCTGGCTAAAACTCTGCTTTGCAGGTCATCCCCATGAGTAGAAGAGATTTTTCATGAGGATCCAGTATCACATGATGGAAAAGTATGGGCCATGAACCTAGCCATCATTCAGCTCTCAAGTTAAAGAACAGGAAATAACCAAATTGAACAACATCCAAAAATAAATAATACAGGCAATAAGTGAGTAACTACAGATATTCCATGCCAAAATCAGTCAAATTATGACTGCTAAACTATGCCTTTATGCTTTAACTGGTACATGTGTTAACAAGTACTGTACTTTTATAGTTCCTTCCAGTAAAAAAAGTCTCATTTATTAATACAGCTAAAAATATTAACCACCTAAAAAGTGTGGTCCACCATCCCACCAGCAGCAAGTAACAAGTTTTACCTAAACAAGACATTTTTAATGTACACTTATATATATTTTTATTAAATACAAGAAAGCATTAGATGGAAGGTGACAAGTAGTCTGTGTAGCTTTCTTGGAGTCTGTTTACATTGTGCTGTAGGACAACACAATTTCTCAACACAAATGCAGTTAGCATCGCAGAATTCTGCATTCCACAGCCACCACATCACAAGCCTTTTCAGACCAAGACTTTCAGTAGCAGTTGTGAGTGCTTAGCCGACTGTGTTTTTGTTAGGAGATGTGAAATCACAGCAGATCAAGGAAGCTCACACTTCAGCCAATGCTAAGAATGTGATGCGTGCACGATTTCCCACACTGTTGGTCTAACCTGCCATAGCGCTGGGCTGCCGACATGACCTTAATGCCAGCTTGTTCGAGTCTTCTTAACTTTATGATCTCTTCTGCATCTTTCCCCTTGGGTGCTGATGTTTCTTTTGCATTACATGAAGAAGACTGGTCTACGGAGTTTTTTTCACTTTGACTCAAACCTAATTGATTTTTAAGGGAGCTTGCCTCAGGAGTCATGGAGCCCACTTTCTCCTTTTCACACAGTCCTGATGTTTCATTCAGTTCTTCTTCTATGGTTTCAGGGTGGGGTTTACTATCAAATCATACAAGTTAATTTAATATAGACTATGCCTAAAACATATACACTTTTAAGTACATTTTGTTGATATCAAGATGCCAAAGGATGAATTCTGATGAATAATCAGGGACAATAATTGCGCTCTTTAGTGGGAGTTGCCAACATGCAGAAACACACAGTCACAGCTACATAAAGCATACTAGTGTGTAAAATATAACATACAAATAAATTGATTTTACAAAAAACACAGCAAAAAATATTACCTATTTTGATTGAATACATCAATTATTACCTAAAGTATCATTTGTCAGTAAGTAACTGTGTTGAGAACTGGAACAGATCATCCAGAAAAATTTTTTCCAGCCTTGGGTTTGAGTTGACAAACATGGTACTTATATTAACCAACATCTTGTCAAACACAAGTTATAAATTGCATTGTATGGCAAATAATGGCATCAAGACAGTGATTTTCTACCCATTGCTTTTCTACTACCTTCACCAATTGCTACAAACTATTAATCAGTACCATACGAGCGAGAGATTTATTACAGTATCATACACCTTGTGAAAAGAATGAAAATTGGGTAAGCGTTAAAGCATCATCACGGAGGACAGGAGAAGCTGGGACAGGCCAGTCTTACCTGAAAGGTCTGTCTCCTAGCGGTGAGGTTGCTGTGCTCCAGCTCTTCCGGTACTCTTCTCGCTCAGCTTTCTTTTTCCGAAGTGGAGCAGGTACATAGAAAGTCTGATTACTCTTGTTTGGGAGGTACTGGTTAAAAGGCACAGCTGATTTAGGTTCACCGTGTGAGGTCCGCCTCGCCAACATATCATCTTTTTTCACATCTGGCATCTTTCTGTGTGGCAGGTCAGTCTCCGAGTCACTTCCTCTCCCTAGTGAGGAATGAGAAAAAAATCCCCTTATTTTCACTTTCGTCCAATTGTTTGAAGTTTTAAAAAATTATAGATCAGACACCACCAAAAAATTACATTTAACCACTTTTAACTGCATTTGTATTTTAAAATACGTGGTACCCATAACATCTACACAGACAACAAGCACTTTTTTCCATCAATCTCTGAAAAACTCATCTTCAGCCACAGGTCACATCAAAAACCTCAGGGTCAGACTAAGCCAGACTTGTCAATCACAGATGACAGATACAGAAGCTTACCTGACTAAAGCCCAAATGACTCCTAGTTGTACATATGGGTATGCCTGACCTGGTTCACACTCTTGAAACTACACTTCTATGTGCCCAGCACAAGCAGAAGCAAAAAAGGGCATGTTGTATCGCTACAGAATGGTGGGAATATGTGGGTGTTTCTACACACAGATATTAACACAGCAATTTGAACACACAAGCATCAGCTTTGGCCAAGATCAGAGAACAGCATTAGCTGCTATAAACCAGAAAACTCAAATGGTCTCTCTCCAGTCTCATCAGTTGCCTGGTCAATCAGTCTAGCACACTGCAAAATAGACAGAGACACTTGATCCCCAAATAGAAAGGTGCAAGGAGAGAGAGAAGAGACCTCAGGATTTAGAGGCTAGGTCAGTATAGCAGGAATGAAAAATACTCAGGGGTGAAGAAATAAGGTGAGAGAGAAAAATCAAGAGTTACAGAGAAAAAGATATGAGATAACAGAGCTGAGTGACTACTTGATTTTGTTCAAAAGAATTGTCCTGATATTCACAATTCATTTAGAACACTGAAATCTAGGTAAGACTTTTCAGACTTGAAGTCTAAACCCCTAAATGGTAGGACAAATACCCTAAAGAGCATTTGCAGTGTGGAACTGCCCTCATAGCCATTTTGGAAGCCACTTCAGAGACATTCACTAGATTGCCTGCACCATTATGAGCCTTTTTTAGTAATTCACAAAGAAGCTATGCAGACAGTTCTCTCTCAGCAGTGTAATATCCTCACAGGACCTGGTTTGAAGAGTGAAATGGAGCACATTCAGCCATTTGTCCCACCAGCAAATATATCTTCTCCAAGCTTCAGAGCGTTGGATGTCTCTGGTCCTTGGCTCCTTTGCAACACTTGCGTATGCAATAACTGTTTCCCCTTCCTGGGTGAGGGGAAGCCACCCAGGTTGTGTCCTTGCTAATTCAACACACTAGCGAATTACTAGCCAATTCACAGAGCTACCTAACGAACAGCTGAAAGCTAGTCATAAAAATCACAAGTAGCTTGTGTATAATTCAAAGTGGGGGAAGGAAAAGAGACCTAAATATGCTAGGAATGTTATTTGCAAGAGCTTTTGCAGCAGGTTGAGTTATTAATCATTTGCTTGGAGAGAGATGAAGAGTGAAAGGGGAAGAGTAAGAAAAGACATGACACAATGGAAATTAACTAGTCAGACAAAAATCACAATGCACTTTATATGTCAATAATCTTTTGCTTGAATAATTTTTGTTAAGAACTTATGATAACTAGCATATGACCTGAATCTATGTCTAAACAAAATGTGGAGATACAATCACAGAATCACAGGTATTTGAGGATAGATAGCTGAGGTTTGAAGAGCAGTAGCATCATTAGACTAAGCAGGGCACAGAGTAATTAAAAGAAAATTAAAAGATCCCTTACTGTTATTTGTAATTCTGTTTGTCTTTGACTTTTTTCTGGTGTCTATTTTTGTATCACATGAAAACAAGTCTTGAACTGGCTGACAGAAATGCTGGAATTGAGAACAACAGTAGCAGAGGAATTAGAACACATTCCTCTCCCTCATTACTGATGTGCCTACCAGCATCCCCAAGCTGAGTACTTCAAAGACAAAAAGCTTCTTTAATTATTCATATTTTACTCATGAAATTATTTTCAGCTCAAATTTGCAAAAAAAAAGTAGTGGAAGCTGAAAATACTGAATGGAAGATGCAAGTCTGCTCTATATTTATAACCTTAACTTTGTTATTCTGCATTTCCAAGTAGAAGCAGCAGCAAAAATTTCCACAACCAGTAACAAGTAATTATACACCAGAGACAAGCACAGATCCTTCACAGAAGGATCCATACACAACTGCTGGGCAAGCAGAAGATTTGATTCATTGGCAACTCTAAAGGCATATCAGTCCACAATTCTAATATGTTTTAAATAAACTGCTCTACCCTGCCACTGGTTTTGTTTGGTTTTTGCCAAGGAACAGGATCTGCCAGAGCAGGTCCTCAATAATGAGACTAATCACAGATGGCATTTGTGAAGGTAGTATTTCTTACTGCTTCCACCTAAACTAATCATCACCTTAGCATCACTTAAATGATCTCCATTCTTTTTTTTTTTTCTTCTAGGAGTAGAAGGAATTACAGTTTTAGTTCACTATATTATTTGGTTTATAAAGCTACTATTTGAATGGAAAAAGAAGTAATGAAAGCAGAACCTTTTCCTCCATCCAGCTTTGCATATAGAATCATAGAATCATTTAGATTGGAAAAGACCTCTACGATCATCGAGTCCAATATAAATTATTTCTATCAAAAACTACACACAGCTGAGTGAAACACAGGCTTGCTGAGGCCAGAGGAAGAGGTTCAACATAAAAGAGGTCAGCCAAGTTACACCTCACCTGCAACTGTTGGATGAGACAGCTGTGAAATTATGTCAGCAATAAGCAGGGAACACGGGACACATTAGAAAGTGCTGGCTAGATAAGTCATATGTGTGCACACAGCATTTGCATGCAACCTGGATATGGTTAAAACTAATTATTAAGAACAAGCTTTGTATGCTTTCAGTTTGTGTTTGTTACAGACTCAAGAATGTGGCAAGACAGTATGTCTTAGCTGTGGCAAATAATCACAAAACTTTTCTAAAATCTGCTAATACAGCAAAAGTTGATAGAAAGCAGCTATGGGACACATGTAACTCGCTGCCTATCATCTCCATGCACGCAGGAACACTGGATATCCCTTGAGCACCCAGGACAGAGCAAGACTTCCTGATTAGGACATGTGAGGTGTTCCTATTTGCCAACACACCTGTCTCACTTGGGAAGCCAGAAAAACATTTTATCATGTGGAGCCTGTGTCTGCGGGGTCATGGGGCTGCTTCAGGGAATGAGCCCCAGTAGCTGGTTCTGAATGGCCAACCAGTAACAGTCCATATATCACAGGCCACTCAGAGCAGCAGAGCAGATCTTAGCCCTGATTTCCCACAGCTCTTTCATAATTCTACTGTGATACCAGCTCTCCCTGCCAGCTTTCCAATTCTAAGGAGTTCCCCATCACCTCAGGAAATCTCTCGTGTCTTGTTACGATTAGCACCAGTTTCTTTCACGCCACCAAAAGCACTATGAACATCTGGTTCCTCCTTTTTTTATTAAATAAGTAACATTACTAAGGAGAAGTGATTCATGTGTGCAACACAGCTTCATCTGATGATGACGTTTGACTCACTTATCTGTTCATCAGGAATGTAACTGTGCAGAGAGAGCTTCAATCATGCATCTTTTAGTCCTGAACCAGAATCCTGCTCATGGCAGGTAGCCTAAGTGCATGCTCCACACCTACCCTGAGCAAATCCTTGTTCATCCAGCATGCTGTGTTTACAAGCCTCTGGAAACCTCTGGGAATCAGAAAAGAAAGGCAGAAAAGCAGCACTCCTTCTATACACCTGCAGCTGCATGTCCTCACACAAATGTGTACAAAGACGGCCACAGCTTAGATGCAGAGAGCTATTAATTTACCCAATTTTCTAAATACCATGAAAACAAATATGACATTTGGCAAAGTGCTGTAAATCAGACTTCAAAACTTTGTCAAGTATAAGACATTCCCAAGATATTTCTAAGTCATTTATCTACCCAGAGCTTACTTAAGCAAACATTTTATTCACTACAATATTTTCCTTGTTCCTGCAATTTTGTTTCTTGCTCCAGCCTAGTTTATAAGTTAAAATGAGTCTGCATAACATCCTCTTACACCGTAACCCAGAAAAACACTCTTCCCATCATAAAATTACAGTGCAATGATGTAACTCATTTTCCAATGCTATGCTATCCTGAGACAGACTTCAGGTAAGTTGTTGTCAAAGTCATCTACACCTCAGGGAGCATAAATCAGCATTCATAGAGAAGTTCTCCCACCGGCTTAGCCTGATTCAGAGGCAGTGTCCAGCTTCTGAACGGCACACTTACTCCAGAAACTTTGCTTCTATGTCACAACACTATTCCTGTGCCCCACTGTGACTGGTACTTACCATCACTGCTCCCTCTGAGTACTACATCTGGAGACGGTGTCTGCTGCGAGCGGGAGCCAAAGGAGTCCAGACTGTCAAAGGAATCATCTCTGCCGTGGCGAGGTGGGGAGAGGGAATCACTCCGTTCAGAGTCCCAGCAGTCTATATAGCCACTGTCACGAATGCTGCGCTTCGGGCTCTCAATATCCTCTGTCTCCTACACGGAAATATCCATTACACATCAGAAAGGAAAGCATCTTTCCAAATACTAAAAATCTTCTCCCCAAAAGAGGGTTTCCTTGATTTTTGCCCCTTCTTCCCTTCAAAACAAAAGTGCAAGCTTGCCATAAATCCCAATTTTATGCTGATTAGGAAGAAAGCACTCTCATTAGATTAGCACAATGAACTGAGAAAAAGTTCCAATAGGCCAGTTAATAAACTGATCAAAAATGAAAGTAACCTGAAACTTGACTTGTCGTCCACAGTCCATGGCACAGGCAAAGGCACTACAATTTTAACATCGTGCCTGCATCAGGTTTAAGTCTGTTGCTTTCCAAAAGATTCCCCCCCTTCCCCTTGCCCATCTATTGTATCTGGCCAGGACACCAGCAGACAGCATTTGTTGTTGCTGTTTCAGCTCTGCAAAATAATAAAGCAGTGTGCCCCAGCCTCCCTCTACCTTGAAGAGAAATTCCTGTTATGAAAGAGGGATGTCTTTCTCAAGCAATCAGCAATGAAAAATATGCAAAATGCTTTTCCCGATGCCTCAGAAGAATTCAGTTCTGCTCTTTACTCTTTGCCAGCTCCTGGCTCTGGGGGATTTGAAAGCACTTGTAGCTGACCCACATGTTCAGAGCAGGGAGAACAATGGTTGTCTTTGACAGCCCTGTGATTATAAATTCTTTCCAGTGCAAGCAGCACATACTAAAACACTGAAACTCCAGCAGAGGGAAAGGTCAATAGAAGCCATCCTCATCCTTGCATTATAATAAATCCCTTGTTTTAGAGAGTGTCCTAACATTAATTACAATCATACAGACTGAGAAAAAACAAAAATAACTAAGTTTATTCAAAGATAAATCTGGTTTTTTCTCCCCCGACAGTAAGTAAAGTCAGAGCTGTGGGTGCCATTATCAGACTGACATTGTGTGACCCATAGAGTCTGGAATGTGATTCTTTTTTCTTCCCCAAAAGCATCTGATTATTAATTCCTAATTAAGAGGTACCCCCTGCTTACCACTAGCAGAAGCAAAATGGCTATGCTGAGCACAGCTCCCACTGCCCTTGACTGCCAAGTGTTTACTTGTCACTAGTGTCACCAATGAGAAGATCAATCAGGAATATCACAGTGCTCTATGGCAGGCCACTTCCACAAGAAAGTGGGTTCGCTGGACAAGTGATGAAGGGAGGAGAGCCCTACAATAATAGACCAACACTTCCATGCTGAAAAAGAGGGAGGTTGGAAGTGAGATTGAGAGATCAGACCAAATATCCTACAAACTTTTCAGGAAGAAGGCTTAATTAGTGCCACTCACTACTAATCTGCCAAAATACCACATTAAAGGCAGCGGCAAAGGTCACCTAAGGCCAAGCTAAATTGTGGTAATGCCATTAAGTAACCTCACTGCAAATAGCAGTGAAAATATTTTCTAAAAACAAATATAATACATCTAACGAAGTTGTAATTGAATCCTATGTAATTTCCTTCCTCATTTCTGCTTAGTGAACTAAAATACTGATAGAACCAATAGGCAACAAAGATCTGTCTCCCTGAAATCTTCATGAATTACACACATCCAAGAACAAATCTAAAAACCATATCAAAATCCTGTCTGTGACATGATCCAAAAAGCTTCTTAAAAATCCAAATTCCCTAAATCTGCTCATCCTGTCATACCAATCAGCTACTCTTAATCTTCAGGTGCATTTCCATTTTCCTAAATTACTGTATTTGAATGACACAGAACTGCTCAGCAGCAGGGACTTAAACTTGGGCAAAAAGCCCCAGCCTGCATTCACTATCTACCAGAGTTTGAAAACAGTCCAATTGTAAACTAATGAGTTCTGCAGACTCTACTTTCAAAGGCCTGTTGATGTTAATTTTGCATGTCACTCACTAGGAATTAGGAGGCAGGCACCAGGATAGGATCCTAGACTTCTGTAAACATGTTCTTTACAGCCTTCCCCTTGGCAAAGATACTGTCCCAACACAATATCATCACACAGATGGGTACTTGTCCTGCCTTGAACAAACGTCATCTCCCAAATGCTATCAAGGGGAAAGTGGTTATCTGTGGGACTGATAACACTATAGCATGACACACAGCAGCACATCGGCCTTTCATATGACCTAATTAAAAACACAGTATATCACTGAGTGGCAGTAAAAGCATGATTGCCAAATATAAGATACATTTTTTTCCAGGAAGCTCCACCCACTAAATATAATCAAAAAGCCATGTCATAATGAATTTCTAGTTTAAAAGAAAAATGAGTACTCAGTTAATGAAATTAAAAACAGAGTAGCACGAATAAAATTAGAAATGAATAGCCCTTTCAGTATGAGAAGTAAAAAAAGATGAGTCCAAGACAACTTACACTGGAGCTGTCTTTTGATTTGCTTATTACAAAAAGGAGGGCAGAGAGGATTTACAACAGAAAAACTAAACCAGACTGAATTTATGGTCGATTTAATTATTAAATTCTGTGGAAAAAATGCCAGTAGAGAATGTGATAAAGTGTCTTTTCATCACTTGTGCTCAGCTATAAAGAACATCAGAGTGTTGCACAGCATGATTAACATGTTCTGTTTTACAACCAAATCCTCTTCAAATGCAGTAACAGAAAAGCCCACAACTGCCAGCGGAAAATACTGCAGGGGTATAGGAGTAGGGAGGCGACCTCAAAAAAAGTAGCCAACAGTCCTCATAACAGCATTACCTAAACAAGATTTTTTCAGGATGGCAAGGTGCTCTCCTTATGCATTAAAAGAGTATATAGCTTTCAGCTTTTATGAGATCTCTACTCTTCTCCCAGTTCCAACAAATCAAGTCCTAGCCTCTTGCTTTTGGCCTTGATTCAGTGCTCCTCAATGCCCAGTAAGACACTCCATGACTCCTGGAAAACACTGCCTTTCAGTCCCAGACTACTTCATCCCACAAAAGGGCTCAAGATACGACCTCCAAAATGCTCGGATGATTAGTTTCATTGGTAAGCATCACCTGGAAAAAGGGAAGCCTTGTCATATGAGATTAAACATTAAAACATGAACCACAATACCAGGCAGTACTAACATTATAACAACCTGCACTTTGGCAAGTTTTCTGGGCTGGCATCCTTGTTTGGCTTTGTTTCACCTTCCAGACTCTTTGGAGTGCAGACTGTTCCTTCCATGCATCTTCTATTTATAAACAACTCAAGCATTAACTTCATGGTTTTATTGCTTAGGCTCAGTTATATCACTCATGAGTGCCAAAGTCCCAAGTGATTAGCGCAGGTCATTAAAATGAAGACTAAAAGAAACTTCTCCAGAGAAGTAAGATACTCTTTTACTCTCCATCTTTACCTTCTTGTTCACAGGAACTGGGCTCACAAATAGGGATTTTACCTATCTAGTTAAGGTTCTCTGGTCACGCCAGGGTATAGAAACTGCTATCAGTCAGCCAAGTATTTCCTCCTTTCCAGTGGCAACCTGGTGCTGGCCCTGTGAGATCCTAGAATGGAGAGCTGCAGCTAGTGCAGGTGCAGTAGCACAGAGCACAAGGAAAGCAAAGTCCAGAGATTCTGCCATGGTCCCCAAACCCTACTGCCTGTGGTGTCATGGACGGTACATGAGATGGGGAGGAAAGAGCAGGCATGAAGCCCTGGAGAACACATCTGCATGGCCTTTCATGAGCATCGTGTCCAACACATGCAATGCTAACACGTGGCGCAGCCATCTTCTTACA
Source organism: Grallaria varia (assembly GCA_013396735.1). Taxonomy (NCBI): domain Eukaryota; kingdom Metazoa; phylum Chordata; class Aves; order Passeriformes; family Formicariidae; genus Grallaria; species Grallaria varia. The sequence continues at coordinate 341,113 of VWZG01011312.1, read as the reverse complement.
TGCCTGCTCCTTGCCCCTTCCATCCCCAGGAAATGCATGCTTGGCTATCAACACTAACTATTAGATTAACCATGAGGTTAAATGTCTGATGTCAATATTCAGGGCATGCTGGAATGCTCAACCAAAAGTGCCCAAACCACCCTACAACAATCACAACTTTTCCTTTCCAACAAAGCTCAGCTCATCATAAACCACCAAATATGATTTCAGCCAGAATTTAGAGCTTGGCAAAACACAGATTTATCATAACTATGCCCTTAGTGAAACATAATCTCCTCTTCCTCCCCTTCAGCTTTATTTCGATACTTTGGTTTGATGCTTTATGTTGCAACACAAAACCAAAAAGAGATGGTCATGAGACTGTGTTTTTTATAGAGGAAAAAACTCTTGCTCCTGTGAGTCTGCTACACTTTTGAATCTCAGCTCCTCTAGTTGAAACTTGGTGTAATAAATGAAAATAATTCACACCAAAACATATAGAACCTCCAGCCTCCCACTTCTCTCATATTTAGTAACAAACAGTTTATTTATGGGACTAATAACCAAAACATAACAAAAAGATACCTTTCTCATTTGTGCCAGGAAACCTTCAAACTCCTTCAGGTTCAGGGTAGATCCACTATATGATGCACAGCTGTTTGCCGCTTTCCCTAGCCAATAAATGGTGACTAATACCTGCAGAAGTTAACAAGACATAATTGAAGCCATCTACACGGTCACTTAGCTAAATTTACTTCCCTTCAGCATCCCTAATGTATTCTAAACTGCAGAGTGACACAAGATTTCATTATAAATGAGAATTGAAAGGGAAGTGTCTGTCAAAGGTTAAACATATACATTAGGTCACTATGAAAATTCAAACAATCCTACAAAATATGTAACTTAGCACATTATCTCCCAGAGATTTTTAATAAAAATAATAAAGTTTGTCATGTCTGCCTGGAAAATAAACAAAAAAATGAATCTGAATAGAAAAACTAGACAAATATATTTGAAACTGTCTAGAAGACACATAAATGCATCTGTTTGTAAATCCAATAGGAAAAAAAATGCCTAGAGAGGACTAATATTAGCAGTCATTAATTAAAACCGTTAAGACCAAGTGAAAAAACAAAACATCTCAAATGAGTGCCTGACTAAAAACATCTTGTGTGCCTGTCTATTTCGAGGACAGAAAAGGCAGTCCCGTTTTTAATCATCTTAATGTAATTAACCAGATGATACAGGAACATTACTTCTAGGTTTTTTTCTATCTTAAGAAATGCTTAATAAAGAAGATAAACAGAGGTCAATCAAAAGCCATGAGCATTTTGCTGTTTCTATCAGACTGTAGGGGAAAGAATTAGTGGTTTCATTGAAGTTCTGACTTGATGCCTCTCCATAACTCCATAGTCACTTCAAAACTAGTGAGGAAAAAAGGCGAAGAATTGCTCTTGCAAGTGTTTATTTACCCTTTCGATCCCTCAGGTAGCAAAGAAATCTGACCTGACACCACAGGTGTTTCATGTGTTTTAGGAAAGGAGAAATTAAGATGCTTAGGATGGTCAAATCCAACACCTCCAAAAACGCTGATGTTTACACCAGGCCAAGAAAGTCCTCTGCATCCACATATGCCTCCACTTAAAGCAATGTCTTTAATGGTACCTGTGCAGCAGCAATTCAGACTGGAAACTGATCATCAAAGGCAATTCAGTTCACTGTTTAGCACTGGTTAAAAATCACAAACCACCACCTCAGAACTTAAGGCTTTTTCTAATTTAATGCTCATTATTTTGGCATATTCCATGACATCACAAAGTATTTAACTGCAGAACAAACAGGAAATATTTTGATGTGGAAAATATGTGCAACCAATAATAGACAATAGTTGCCATTAACTGTATCAAAAAGGTTATGTAAACTGAAATATAGTATTTTATGTTTTGATGGGACAGGGCCATATACTTCATACTATATAGTGAACTAAAGAAAAGACTAGCAAAAAGCCCTAGGGGGATGCTGGGAACAGACATCTCTCAGATTCTTCTTCCCTAAAACATGTACCCACATTCCTTCAGTGCTCCCTCCTCAGCAATACATGCCGCACTTTTCTCATCAACTTGCTCTAGCATCCCCATTTTTCATTTAAGCTGTGATGTCCAAAATTATGCAGCACTACAGCTGAGGCCCTGCCAGAAAAGGATACAGCTAGTGTCATACAGATCCTCTGTTTAAAACAACAGTGGTGCATACTGTAAAGTCTGTATTTCATATATAAAGAGAGTTTTTATTTATCTTTAGTTTATAAATAGTATCAATAAATCAATACTACTGTGCTGAGTGAAAGGAGGTGGTTTCACTAGAACTTATTTTTTGTCTCAAAACATGTTTATCTGAGTTGTTTTCCTTCAATCAGTACTACTTGACAAGTCTGTGCAAAGAACCCTTACACTATACGTTCTCAAGTTAAATGAAAACACTTGCAAATATAGTATTTATAACAATCAGGAAACTGTCCAATTTATTTTGCTGTTCAGTGCGCTGATGAAGGATGTGGTATTTTGATTTATTTGCTAGCATCTAATCACTTTCTTTCTTCTTCCTTTCTTTATTTGGGGGGCAGGGATAGGGAAGTAGATAATTTCACATTTGCAAGCAATTCCAACTGGTTGCCAGCCAAGACTGGAAGATCAAATACCTGGAAAGTATGTATTTCTTAGAATCACATAATGAAGGATACTTTTGAAACTTTACTTTCAAAACAATACATCTGTAAAAAGATATTTAGCTAGTGCCCACAAGAGTGCTAAAATACCAAAGCTGAACTCTTCCACTAAAACTTCGTGTGCTGAGTGCAGAAGACACTACTCTACTGATGATGGGAAAGACAGGATGAAATAATTTGGGGGAGTGGGTGTTTCTGTTTTGCTTGGGTTTTTTTTTACATGTAGTCATGATTACTGGCTTGCAAAGTTACTAGGTAAAGATCTTGGCACTTCTGATCAATTTGTAGGGATGTGAGCCAAATACAAAACCGTATTTCTACTAGTTTACAGCTGACTAAGGACAGACAACTTGTTAGGCTTTAAGAGAATAACTACCTCTGAGACCAGCAAAGTTTTGACATTTTCTTTCCCATTTAACAATTACAGGATCCACTGTAATTTGTTTAAATTAACAAAGAAATTGAAGTTAGATGGAAATAGTCTTTCCGGGGAAACACTAATTTATTTGGAAGAACAATGAGAAAGCTAGCAAACCTGATAGTGAAGACTTGCCTCCAGATCTAATGATCATTTTGCTTCACTTCAAATGCTTTGCACAAATGTACTTTATGCCTACATACATTCATGAAGGGCTACAAGAGTGTTGCTTCATAGGGGAGTCAGACCGTTTCCAGTAAACAGCACACTGGACAACACAGAAATCACATTATTTATCACTTACCTAAGAAGAGACAAATGCTCTCCGTTTTATTTCTATTGTAAGGCTGCTTTGCCATAGCAGCACTACCTAAATTTCCAGCAGAACCTAGTTGGCTTTGTATTTAGAAGGACTTTTCAGCAATACTCATCTGTACTCAGTTTTTACTGACATAATTCTTCCTCAGGCCAAATACAGGATTAACCAGACCAAAAAAAAAAACCCACCAAAACCCAAAAACAAACCAACAAGCTCCAGGCGATGTACTTACATTTTTCAGCTTCCTACTATAGTCAATGTTCCTGGTGGCACACGCAAACACACATAAAAAAAACAAAAGAGGAAAAGAAAATCAGAAAGCAGACACACTTTCCAAGAGCCTCTATGCAGCAGATCACATTTTCCCCAACAAAATCCTGCAGAATGCTTCTGCTGGCTGGAAACACATGAAAGCTAAGAAGATACAGTTTACACATTCATTTATTCATAACATGGGAGTATTTGGTCACCATTATTTCAATCATTAAATTAGAATTCTGGAAGTACAAAAATAAAAGGTGTTTATAATGGTTCCACAGTAAAGTAGAACAGTGCCAAAAATATTTCCTTTAGATAGAGTTGCTGATTTCTTACAGAAAGAAGATGAAAGTTCTCAATGCTAAAATACACTCTGCAGTTATCCAACAGTCAGATTCTGCTCTGTGATAAATCACACAATCCGTACAGATTCTGGAAGCAACTGAACATGCACAGGAGACACCACCAAACATTATGCAAATATTGCAGGTGGTTCTGTGGAAACAATCATCACAAAGAATAAAGTAGATGGGTGAAGCAACAAAAGATTCTATCACTTAAAAGAGAACTTGCTGCAGAAAACATTTATTTTTGAATGTATACTTCAGCACTCAGACTGAACACTGGCATCCTTCTCAATTTATTTTTCTTTTCTCCAATGTTCATGAAAGAGCGGAATTTTTATGTCAGAAACAGTGAAGCACAAAGTTTGTGCAAACATGAACATTTCAAAATTCAGGAAAAAAGCATTAAAAAATGGAGGAAAAGTATATCACATTTAGATGCTGAAAAATAAGTAAGACTACTTCAGATTTAGTAAGGACTGTGTCCTAATTATTGTCTTGTACTATAACAGTGTGACCACTCCAGCATGAAAGGTTACCTGACGAAAACAAAAATAAATGTACTTAAATCTGTTAGAACAACAAAAGCCTAAATATAGTCAATGGTAAAACAAAGTATTTTTTATAACATCTTTTTAAGCCAAATTTTATCCACCAATACCCACACGCTAAGAAAAACAGAACAGTCCCAGTTTCTTTCTTAGGAAAATAACAGTGGAAAGGAGCCTTGTTTAACAAGTCAGGAAGAAATTCTTTACAGCATTAGCTCATAACTTTTGTAAGCAGAATGATCCAAAAAATAGATCCAATGCATATCTCAATTAACATCTATATGAAATAAAATGGTTAACATCTCATTATCTTAATTATGTGCAATAATGTCATACTCATCCTTTACCACAGAATGAATAGCATTTTCACCATGTTTAAAGAATAACCCCAAAGTCTACAAAAAGGGGAAAAAAGTCACCTTCATGCTTTGGGAACTAGCTAGCAGAAGACATATCTTCAACATAGTTCTCTAAAACAGTCATGCATTTGGCTTGTACACCTCAACTCAGTTACTCAGCATGAACTTGGCCAGTCCTAAGGAAACATTTGGCTCATTTTCACAGCTGCTTTCTCTGAAGAGTTGATGGGGGGTGGGGAAAATCCATGCCAGTGAGATGCTTCACATCTATCTAGCACCTTACTCGGCAGAGGGCCAGGCCAGCTCCGCAGAGTTTATGATGTCAGGTTTAACTTGGTGATATGCTGGTCAGCTTATCTTGGAGCTCCATCCTAGTCCCAGCCTCTCAGCCTGACTCCATGAAGGTACTCCATCCATCCTCAAACCCAAAAGATCAAGGTCCTTATCAGAAAAACCCTTTCTCTCTGGTTTCAGATGGAGATTAGGGTTTTATACGGAGATTAGGGATTGCTTTGCAACTCTCTCCAGCCACTCATTGTAATAATTTTATAGGATGTCATGAAGAACCTAATTCATTGCAGTATTATCAGGTTTAGAAGAAATACGTCACATAGTCCCCTCTCACTGGTATGTACAGGCAAGAAAATCCCATATTAGAGTCAGAAACTTGGAAAGGAGAAAAAATGGGAGACAATTCCTTCAAACAAGGAAAGTGGCCAATTTGATTTTCATAACCTTTGAATTTTCCCAGACAATGTTTGAACACCAAGGAAACTTGCCCAGCTGCCCCTGCCAGAAAAAATTAAAAAAAAAAAAAAAAAGCTGCTGAAATTCAGTAAATTATTTCCATATATTTTTCTAAAATGGATATGTCTGACTAGGATTTCATTAGTGATCTTTTCGGCCAAATGAAACAAGGTCATTCAATCAACTCAGCAGCATTTGCTTGTCTGTAGACCAATAACTTCTGTTATAACTGTAATATGACACATGACAGACCCAAAACTTCCAGGGAAACTTTTCAATAACACCAATTACAAATTTTTTCAATTCTATAAAACTGCGAGGTGCTCTTGCTTTTGGAGGATGGGGAACTGGTGCAATTTGGTGTGGACTTTGGTGAGAAAGTATCTAAGTTGTGGCATTTCCAGTTCACACAGACATCCTTGGCCCAATTACTGTTTCCCATCCTATAGCTCTTGCAGGGAAATAAACAGACCATGCTCATATCTGCACTTCTTAGAGTCTGAGAGTCTTATAAAAGTCCTATATTGCAACATCAGAACAGTTTAATTTGAAATAACAGAGCAGTGATTTTTTTTCTCCAGACTACAATAGCTCATTAGTTGGACAGACAAAAAAAGAATGCCATCAATTTAGACTCAGGAAAACCCCCAAGTCCCTCAGAATCTCATTGCCCAACTAAAACAGTATTTTCACAGAATCACAGAGTATGCTCAGTTGGAAGGGACCCACAGGGATCATCGAGTCCAGCTCTTAGCCCAGCACAGGACCATCCTCAAGAGTCACACCACGTGCCTGAGAGCGTAGTCCAAACATCGTCCTGTTTCAGAAGAGCTGTGGTTGATCTCTGTGGGAAAAATAACAGCCCTGGACAAAACCTGTTGAACGGAACAATCTATTCTTCCCAGCACTGAAGGTTTCCCAAACCGGAGCTTCTTATTTGTTTTATACAAATTACAGTTCTATAGCTTTTTTGCTTATCCTTAAATATTTACTATTGCATCACATGCATCTGAGGCTGTAACATGCTAATCACCAACTCCTTTTGTACTTACTTGACAGTGACTCTGTTTGATGAGTCCTGCAGATCACCAGGATCAAAAAGCTGAGATTCTTTAAGTCCCAGCTCTTTGCAGCCTCTCAAGAACAATATGATATTATCCTGAAAAGAGACAAGAAAAAACCAAACCAACAAAAAAATCAAAACCAAAATCAACACTTTTAACTCTCTTTCACTGAAAAACACACCTTACCAAACAAACCTCTCCCTAATTCAGTATCTGCTCATGAACAGTCATAGCATTAGCTAAATGAAGAACAAAAGATATTTCCATTCATATAATTTAAGAAGTCAATATAGATTTTGCTTGAAAAACTGATAGATATGAAACTTCTTTTCTTTTTATTTTTTTCCCTTCAAGGTATGTAACCACAACAAGCTTGTTGACTTGCTTCTTTTCAAACTCAGATGTTGGCAAGTTTTTTAATGAGAAAGCCCTGCTAATTTCCCCACCTGCTGCTGTAGGTTGCCAACACTACCTCAGCATGTTATGGGATAGGAAAGGCAGGATTTCTGAAGGGAGCAGAAGAGCAGATCTGAAACAGCCCACTATGATTTAAGCAAGCAGTTTGTTCAGAAAACATTTTGCATGTCAATATGAGCAAGCCAGTTAACACAACTGGTCTCTTGTCGCTCCAACCTTAACCAGTCAAAAGCCACTGAGAAAAGAGGTAGGTGGCTTCTTCTGAAATAAAAACCTTGAAGCTACGCTTACGTGACCACTGTCTGTAAGAGGAAACAACACCAATTGTGTAACACTTTTCAAAGTGTAAAGATTAAAACCCAGTAACTAAGAGAGACTAATCACAAACTGATATAAGCCTCTTTCAAACCAAATGCAAGTGACGACACATAGGTTTGCACCTTAATCTGCATGTGTGCATATACAGTTACTATATGTTTTATACTTACACATGCACATGTACACCGCTCCCCTTTTACAGACCAGTGAATATTTCTGACATGGATAAAACTTGAATGCCAGTGAGAACAAGTTTTTAGATATATATGTTCCTATATCAGCAACTGCAGTGGTAGATGTGTGGAGAAGTAAAGACACAGTGTACAGCTTGATATTCTCTGAGGTCTCTCATCTTAAATCTCCACCTAAGTTAAGCTGCCACCTGAAGAGTTACAGAGGAACAGAACCACAGAGTGTGGCAAAGACCTCTGTTTTTGCAAAAACTAGGAAGTAGAGAACCTGGGCAGTGTTTAGCTCTTACCCACCCTTCGTGACAGAGCCGCATTCGTGAGCCAGGCTCTCCCCACATCTGCTCGCAGGCCCCTGTTTGGGTGGCGGGGCCATGGCTGGGGGGAGCAGCCCTGTTTATTCTGTCGGGGGGCAGCAATGGGAATGCTAATCGCGGCAGCCCTCGGCATGCCAACACTCGCACACAAAGCTCACCAGCCACACCGCAAAAAACACAGACTTGGAAATTCAGAGGAGTCCAATCTCCCTCTCTTCCCTGGCTGAAACTTAACAGCTCTGGAGGAGAGCCAGGGGAAAAGGAACAGCAGTCAAGAGAGCAGAGAGCCCATAACCCAGAGAGACAGCATCTTTCGTGACATGAAAAGATGCTTGTAACATTCTCCATCTGGCTAATGGTTTGCATTATAATTTTTCCAACTGTATTGTGAAAAACTCTTGTGTTTAGTCTTTCATGGAGGACAGTTCTGGTCACTTTCAAATGCTGGGTAGTTCAATGTGTAAATCTAATAAAAATGCAAAAGCATTCAAGAAAAGTTCCAAACAATATTAAACAAAAATATACAGGACATAGAGGACACAGTAATCTAATCATCTTAGAAAACAATCAAAGGAGGAGGAATACCAGAGATAACTAATTGCATCCATCTTTATGCCAAAAGTTCACATCCAAGTTATGATAAGCAATATCAAAAATACCAGTCATTTGGCAGCCATGTAGTTTGGAAACTTAGTTCTTCTCTTGATGAACAAATACCCATTTTTCAAAAAAACAGTGACAACACCCTGTTTGCCTACATGCTTTTATTTTGGTGGTACTCATAGGAATAAGCTTGCCAACCATCACCGTCACCCAAACAATTCTTCAGAAAGCTGGTATCCTGTAAGGGCACAAAGAACCACACATGCCAACAAGATGCAATCAGTGAGTACCCAAAGAAGTCTTTAGTTTTGCTAACAGTCCTGTAATTTTTATTTCCCATGGTACTAAAAATGGCAATTTGTTTAAAAGGATTAAAAAAAAAGCCAATGAAGATGTTTTCCAGTGTTTTTATTCAAAAACACCTGCCTAGGCTGCCTAACTCCAAGCCAAAAATATCTCTCATACTGCCGCAAAACTAAACTTTTTCTAATTTACTCTAATACTGAGAAAATTCACACTTGTTAGTTCATAAGCCACTAAAAGGAGAAAGGAGTCTTAATGTTAAGACCTAGCTCCCAGCAAAGCTTTCTCTCAGGATTACTACACCTTGCACTAACCAGGTCTTGGTTTCTTCAGTTCTCAGAAAATTTTTCTTACATCTTTTGAGAGGATTTATTGTTCAATGTCTGTTAGCTGCAACTACGCATTTTTTTTTGTAGTCACCTAAAGTCCCATTTTTTGTCACTGTTGAAGAAACTAAAAAAAAAAATAAATTCCAGGTTTACAAGTAGCAATATATATAAAACATCCTTCCTTTAAATAAGTGACTGAAAAGACACATTTAATGTGCCTGCCCAGTTCCTTAAAACTTGGCAGAGTTAAACAGGTCATGCAAATGGGTCACACTGCAATGGCAAGGATTGCAGCGTGGCCAGCTGCTGTGCCTCAGCAAACAGGGTGGTATCTTTTACAGAGGTCTCAGAAGACACACGACCAGAATTTGGCAGCCCCTACAAGGCACCAACACACAATTTCATCAATACATTAAATAGAGATGATACTGTCTTTCTCTCAGCCATTACTTGCTGCAGTTGTAATGCTGGAGTAGAAAGAGAATTGGTCGCTTGGTCAGCACATCATTTCCTACAGCCCCCGAGGACCTGCAACTCTCATGCTGACTTCTCCTGGTTTTACTTCACAGCACTATACAATCAAAAATCTTCTATCTTTTGTCCTTCATACACCCAGAGGAAAAGCAAGCTTACTGGTTACAGTCTAAATTTATCTTGCAAATATTCTCTACTTTTTTAATATATGAATTTTTAAATCCATAAATATTTATATAGGTTAATAAATTACAAATCTATAATCTACAGACATCCACAGACAGCTATGCAATTTTACCTATGCTTACTTGATAAAATGAAATAAAGTCTAAATACGCTGCCTACAGAAGACAAACACTTCAGTGTAGTGACAGACACAGGACACAAGCACAGGATACACTGATAGGTTAAATCCCAGATCTTTTCTGCTTGCCTCAGCAGAGTCCTGAGAGTTCCTGTTAGATCAGCACTATAAGCAATGTCATTTACTTGTCAGTATAGAGAAACAAAAATTAATGTAAATGTTTTGCTATACTGAATTTCAGAAACAATAAATTAACCAACACAAAACTACAAACTCTCAGGCAAAGCCAGCCATGAACCAGTAAGGAGGGTCATGAACAGATAAAAGTGCAAGAAAGGAAAAAGGGAAGGGAAAAACGCTCCTGCTCTCACAACTCCATTTCAACACCATTACCTTTTCATCCTTTCTGGTATGGAATGCGACAGACTCACCTCTAAAAAATCACTTTGCCAGGACACCTACCTGCAGGTAATGCAGAGGGAGCAGAGGGAGCAGGCAGCGGAGGGGTTACACCTTCATGAAGGTGGAGTGAGGCAGGAAAAAATAACACACTGCTCACTTGTAATCATATTTTGTTTGTTTGTTTTTAAACTCTGTGTTACAAATATGAAAAACTGTTCACTGTATAGCATTAAGTCATTTTCCTCATGCACAAAGTAGTGCACAAAATCTGGAACTCGGTAAAAAACCCCCAGAAATCGGCAGTTGAGCAGGACAGACACCCTGGAAAGCCACTGCAAATTCACACAGTAGCACTGCCAACACACAAGACAGTTCAAGCTAGCAAGAATCAAATATTCACAGCAGGCAAATTCTCTCCATAGGATCTGCTGATGAGATGCAATGGCAAACAGCTTGAATTTGGCCCACTTCCATTCCTTTCATCTGCCACAATAGTATACAAAACATTCTCACTGTATTCGCACTGCAAATTGGTCCTACAGCTTATCACTGTGGAGCCATCGTTTGTCAGATGTGCTACTGCATGGCCTGGATGAGATATACAGATAAACCTGGGGGAAATAAAAGCAAGCCAAGCTGTATGTCTGCATGGAACACTGAATAAAATGTCAAATACATGCCAATTCTGTGAGTTGGAGGTATTATTAGTTGCCAGTAGCACCACTCTATTTTGCAGGACAGCTGCAAACAAACAGGTGGCCTTTTTCATTTTTGGAATGCTGATATTTGCCCTGCTCCAGAATAAACTNATGTATGTATGTATGCATGCATGTGTATATATAGATACATACAGATACACATAAGTATGTATATGTGTATTACTATTTATACAACACGCTTTACTGTATATATTTAACTATATATGTTTCACTATATATATATATGTACACACACACATGTACATGTGNGCCAATTCTGTGAGTTGGAGGTATTATTAGTTGCCAGTAGCACCACTCTATTTTGCAGGACAGCTGCAAACAAACAGGTGGCCTTTTTCATTTTTGGAATGCTGATATTTGCCCTGCTCCAGAATAAACTGGAAGATCTCTTACAAAAAAAAACCCCAAACAACAAACAACAAAACAAAACCAACAAAAACCAAACCAAATAAAAAAACCCCAAACTGCTTTTCTGAGCAATTTCCAATACATAATCTTAAAAGCCTTTTGTTTGCTCTCAACATTTCTTCCTAATTTCCTTATTTTTCCATTTTATGTGAGTAATTAGTGGTGGTAATTTATCTATATAAAAGCAATGGATCTCGCCTCATTCACAGGCTCATAGAAATATTGACATATTCAGTTCAAGTCCACCAGAAAAAAACTTTTATGAGAAAGGCTGGGAACTTTTAAATTTATTTATATATATAAAATATATATTAATGTACATATGTATGTATGTATGCATGCATGTGTATATATAGATACATACAGATACACATAAGTATGTATATGTGTATTACTATTTATACAACACGCTTTACTGTATATATTTAACTATATATGTTTCACTATATATATATATGTACACACACACATGTACATGTGTTACTGTTTATAGAGAATGCTTTCCTGTACATATAATAAAGCTACCCAAAACATAGTCTTCAGCGGCAGATTCGAAATTTGGAAGGACTTGGAAGGAACTCGATCGCAGTTAGGACACACTCACTTAGGACCTGAGGATGGTTGAACTCCAGAAGAGGAAGGCTGAGCGCACACCGGACCCGAAGTAACCCCCCACAGAACAGCAAGGGGAGTCAGGGCTGCTGACACCCCACAAAGGTCCTGTCACACAACAGCCTCACCCACGACAACGGAACGCTACCGGGGGAAACCAAAAGAGCGGGGCACGGGGAGCGGGACGGGAGCGCAGCACTTACCGCCCGCCGGCCGGAGCGCCCGAGCGGCCCCGGCCCCACCCACGGCGCCAGCACCGCCCGGCCCCGCCCGGGCACCGCACGGCTCGGCACGGCCCGGCAGGGCTCTGCGGGCACAGCACGGCACGGCCCGGCAGGGGTCTGTGGGCACAGCACGGCCCGGCCCGGCCGGGCTCCGTG
>VWZG01011312.1:314860-328270 GCA_013396735.1 Grallaria varia | reverse complement strand
TCTGTGGGCACGGCCCGGCAGGGTTCTGTGGGCACAGCACGGCCCGGCCCGGCAGGGCTCTGTGGGCACGGCCCGGCCCGGCAGGGCTCTGTGGGCACAGCACGGCACGGCCCGGCAGGGCTCTGTGGGCACGGCCTTCCCGCGCGCCGCGGGAAGAAGATGACGAAGACTATCCTGGCCAAGAAAGCCCAGCCTTTTTCTGCTTCGTTTTTTGGGCAGTCAGCAAGGGAAAGATGTGCCTCCTCCAACAACAGACCTGCACCCTTAGCAAAAAGGAAAAAAATCCCTCTAAAACTGTGTGAAGATACGGGCCATTTGGCACCATACTGCACCTGCACAAACCACACCAGCAACCCCAATCGTGGCCTGAAGCAATCTTCAGGTAATATCTAGTAATATCTAAGGCTGCCTGAAGGTACAATCATACACTCACAGAATCATCAAGGTTGGAAGAGACCTTCAGGATCATCCTGTCCCACTGTCCACCCAGCACTATCACTGCCACCCCTAAACCACTGAGCAACATCACACGGCACCAGAATCAGACACCTCGTGAATACCTCCAGGGATGGGGACTCCACCACCTTCCTGGGCAACCAATTCCAGTGCCTGACCACCCTACAGTGAAAGGTTTTTTCTAATACCTAACTCGAATCTCCCTTGTCTCAGCTTAAGGACATTTCCTCTTGTCCCCTCACTGCAGGCACAGTAGAAGAGACCGACCCCCACCTCACCACAATCTCTTTTCAGGTAGTTGTAGAGAGCCATGAGGTCCCCCCTGAGCCTCCTCTTCTCTAGACTAAACAAACCCAGCTCTTTCTGCGTTGCTCAGTACCTGTCCCCAAAGATCTCACTGGAAGTGCCAAGGTGTTTAGATCATGCTGCTCCCAACCAGGCTCACTAGGCGCTGCAAGTGCCTAGAGCAAGAACATGGACGGGGGGCTATAAAAAGCAATTGTGAGTACATATGTCCTCAAAAAACTAAAAAGCACATTTAAAATAAAAAGCTTGCAATTCTGAAATCAGAAGCACAGCAGCACTACTCAAATAATTGTCTTGATATTTTCCTACATTTGTCCTTCGTCACCAGATTATTTGCTTTTTGAGGTCTTTGCCCTTTAACAGATTTCAGCCACATTTATAAGCTCCTTATGCAATGCAGTGTATTACTACCATTTGTATGATGGTTATCACTAAAATCCTCAAACAGGAATGACCATATAAAATAAAAGGCAAATGCAAGTAGAGCAGAATATAAAATGGCACTGCGTGTCCTCCACAGGTAGTGAAAGTTTCATGCTGGGTACAGAATGAATAATGTAACTTATTTCTGCAAGTTTTTAACAGAGCTTAAAATCCCTGCAGCATGGTGTGATACAAAAGAAGAAACACTGTGGACAATAAAGAAGGCTAACAGGAAAAGGAAGAAGAAAATAATGGGAGGAGACCACACGAAAGACCATGAGCAAGAGTAGCCTTCAACTCAAGAGGCAAAAGCAAACCACAGTGGGGTGGGAGGGATGCATACAGCATGAGCACAGGCTGACCCTATGACTTCACTCGTCAAGCAGGTCCTGATATTACTCCTTGCTACATCAGGTCATTATCCCTGAAGGCACAAATAAAACATTTAAACAAATGGGGGCTCAGTCAGCAACCATGTCTTTGGGGGAGAGAGCAATCAGATGATGTGAATTCCCTCAGATTTGCCAAACCCAAGATACACCCTGACTAAGATGGCTTTGTTTACAGCAATGAAGACAGAACATAGGCAGGCAGGGAAAAAAACCCAAAGCATTCTGAGTCTATTCACTGGCTCTGATGCAGATGAAATCACAGCCAGATGTCAACCAGATGTCAGATTTCACCCAGTCTTGGAGAGGGAGTGCCTATCTGATGCCATATTCTATAGTAACAGCCATGCTATGGCCAAGGAAGAGGACAATATTTCCTTTCCACCCCCTCTCTGCAACTCACTCTCTCAGTGTCACTCACTATCTTTTTAGTACCATGTGATAGCGCTTGGCTTGGATATGGGCCTTGGTTTTATGACTTTTTCTATTACCCACTTTTCACTTTTTTTCTGAATAAGGCTCACCAAGAGCAGGGTTTAAAACAAGCTCAAGTATAGTGAATTGTAGTCAAGCACTCCTAGAAGCTGCTGGGAGTTCACCTTGCCAGATGGGTAAAATCCAGAGCCAGATGTGAAAACACAAAACCACCAAAAATTAAGGCATGGTTCCTTTTGCTGTGATGGAAAGACTGTTATTTACCTTATTTACTCTGCCTTGTTGGCTGGGCTGTGATATGGGTCAATACAAAAACTGTGGCAGACTGGGTTGAGGGAAGAGCTACAAAAGAGACAAGCATGAAAGAAACATCACAACAGCAATGCTCTCAAGGGCAACCAGAGCTTGCATCTGTGGCATCTACTCCTTATCCATCCTCTTGGCAATAGTTGTGCTGTCTACCTGAAGGAGGGGAGAAAAGGCCATGGAGACAAATTTGACCTTTATTAGCACTCACATTATGAGTGCAGGAGTATGACTACCAACCTAAACACAGGTTTCAAGTGTTTCAACCCTGAAACCACTGCTAGTGCCACAATAATTCCCTCAGGACATCCTCTTGGGGAAACTAGACACTTTTCATTCTCGGCACATCCTTGCAGCTGCTACAACCACAAATGAGCTCTATGGCAAAATATAAAAATGGGTAAGAAATTCACATCTAAGGAGAATGTGCTGTTTTCTGTGTTTGGTTTATTTGTGTGTCATTATCCAGACACACATTAAGGAAAGTACACAGTCTGACTACGGATTTAGAAGATCTCAAAAGACAGCCATCCCAAACAAACTGCTTAAAGAAAGCAAAAATACATAAACTTTAAATCTAGAGTTGTAAGTCATGAGAACTACTATACCAGATACTGTGAAAACAAAACCAGTCTATATACTGTAGTCTATAGTAAAGGAGACCACCAAAGAAACAAATGTGAGCATTAAGTATGGGACAGTATGTTTTTTTCACTAGCTTATCACCCTGCATACAAGGAAAAAAAATTGTAGATAAATACAATTGTGTTACCTCCTGTGCAATATACCCAAATGGTACAGCCCTGAGGTAGTCCAAAGGAACACCACAACTAGCTTAAGCTCCAACACAAGTCCTTCATGTGTTACATATAGCCATCAACTAAAACTAAGCACTGCTGTATGATGATTGCCTATGCAAAGCAAATCTATGTGCTAAAATTCATTCCAAGTTTTCCTTAATTACATTAGCAGGTCTACTAAAAGATAATACTTCTTTTTCCAAACACCCTGCCTTCCTCTGCCTGCAGAGTCCAAACTTCATGGGATCCCTTTGATCACATTTGATATCTCAGGGCACTGATATTCAACACCTGCTTTCTATATTTTGACTTGACTGTAGGGAAAATAACCTTGTTTTCCAGGAAGAGCAGTGTTGATTATTCAAGGGACCCAGCTCCAGGAAACCTGCAACAGGATCTTTGGGATGGAGTGGGTGTAGCAGAGAAGAAAATGAGGAAAAATTCTGTGTATCAAAAATACTGTGCAAAAATTTTTGTCCACCTGAAAAGGTATCTGAGTGTCATTAATTTTCTGACCAGCATTGTCTGTTATAACCCGTATAGGTATTGCAAAGCATAATCAGTGCATCTGCATACACATTCAGAGATGACTGTCTGAAAAAATACTTCTCAACCTGTGATCACTACCAACTGCTTTTAGTTTTTCTCTCACTACATCCAAAGCAGATGGCAAAGACAAAAAAAAAAAAAAGGAAATAGAAATGAGCAATAGTGAGACACACAATGTTTTTCTGATACACAAGCATCTTAATCAATTAGAGACACAAAACTGTTGGAGTTACAGTCTTGATTCTTACCTTCTCCATGTCATTTATCAGCTGTCTTCCCTCTTAGGCAGAGAAGCAGATTTCATCGCAGTTGTATAATCAGGATTTTAATGAAAAATTAATTTCATTTGAAGTGTTGCAACATCCAGCTGTATTGAACCAGCTGAGTGCAAAAATTTGAATATTCACAGCCATAGAATAGCTGAATTTTTTTAAAGTTTATTTTTAAGGTTCGAAACTGTTAAGGTACAGAAGAAATTAGTACCTAAAATTGAAATTGATTTGATGTCAAACCTCTAAAACTGAAGGTATGACCATCACCTGGCAGCCTCATAACATTTCAAATTGCAGTAACTACTCACGTAGTTACTCACGTGATTTTACTTTCTTGCCCTGTTCTCTTACATGGTATGTTCTCCTTTGCTTGGTATATTAAGCAAAACTATCTTCCATTTACAGCCAAAAACTAGTAATAGTTGCCAATACTCGGACTTCCCTCAGCAAGCAGCAATCCACTACAGGGATCAGGTCACTATTGCAGCCCGAGCTGTTAGAGAGCTTTTGCATCCCCATGTCCAAGTACAACTGCTGTAGGTGGGCCTTGAAAGATGCAAGAAAGCTGCCTGTGGGGGCAGAGGCCTGGCAGTAGCTTTTAAAATCAGACCAAATCTCTATTCCCCAAGGCAAACAGCAAAATAGTGAAACCGCCAAGGAGGACTCATTCCTGTTCAGTTCGTGACCTGTGCAAAAAAAGCAACAAATTCCACTTCTTCTTTCAAATTAAACATCTACTCTTTTTTTGCCAAGGAATATGTTTTGATAATCTGTGGTGATCAAGGTTTGATAAAAATCAGAAATCTTTTTGCTGCTGTTACATGATACCTGACATACATTTCCCCCCCACTCATAGCTTTGCATTTTGCCAACATTACATAAAACATACTGGACTCCATTAATGTACAGGTTGATGGTGTCCTTGCAAATACTTCTAAAAGAAGCTGTTCACGTCCAAAAAACACTATTTTTTTTCTAATTGGCTTTTCCTCCTGAATGAGTTCCAACACATTTCGCTTGGAATACCTACCTTATTGTTTTTACTTCTACTAAAAAAATAAATATAAAGCTTTCATATTTAGATGTCTAGAATGATTTGGTGAGGAAAACAAAGGGGAAGAAAATGAATAATTTTCATTTTTCTGCAAGTGAATTTTACAGACAATCAAAATATCTGTGCAAAATAATGCTAAGGTGATCAGAGCCCATTTGTAACTTTGACCATATACAATGTAAAGGCTTCAATTACCGAATACCCCAGTAGTCAATCCATGTATCTGTTGTTTCTTTCCCAGATTTGAAAACATACATTTCGTGTTTATATGGCATGGCCATAAGTGTCAGTCATCTTGAATATCTCCAGCTTTGGTGGAGTTTTTCATGGTAAATATTCAAGGCAAGATGAGCTACCCAATGGTCTGGTAGAGATTTCTTTTCCATTCCTTTTCAATCATCAGTAAGCATTTCCAAGGGTATAATTCAAGAATTAGCACAACTATTCATGGAACTATGGTAGCTGCAAACCTAGATGCACTGTGCAGAATAGCCAACTTAAATTACTACTGTTCATTAAGTCTGTAGAGGTCATGTAAATATGCCTTTGAAGGGCCATTTGGAAAGCAGGATTCATGGATTACATCTGGACACCAGAGTAATTTGCAGTTGTGACGACTAAGCTTTCATGAGGAATAAAAAATAGTACAGTAATATATGATATTTAAGAAGCAGAATTTCCTCAGGTTAATGGACATAAAATCAGTGATTAAAACAAGAGGGAAAGAAAGGAACACTTCTTTTAATATGGTGTATTCCTATTGTAAGGCGTTTCCCCAGCTCTTTCACAGTGTCTTGGTTCTGGTTCCTCTGGACAGCAGAATAGAGGACAGAAACGGATCTCTCCTCTGACAGGACAGATCTTCCTGTTGTTCAGTTTTCTTCAACACGTTAGAGGTGTACTTGAGGCATACTACTGCAACACCCTCTCTCCTCTTGGAGTGCACAAGGCATCAAGGGTAGAAAGATGAACACGTGCATCACACTAGGTCTTTAGGATCAGGAAGTAAGCAGGAGATGGCAGAAATAGCTTGTCTCGTTTGTTGTTGAAGGGAACAGAAAGGGGAAACAAATCAGCTATCACTAATTATTTATTCTTGAAACTTCATTTATACCCTACCCTCTGTCTTGAGATAACCCTTTGTTAGAGGAAAACAGCCAATTGTGTTTATAATTCAGCTTACCTGGGTATAATCAGTGGCTCCTTCTCAGAACAGTCACAAAGAAGGCCAGCAGAGATGTTCATGCACCATCAAACAACAAGATTCCAACTCCTCACCTGCTACTTCCGAAAACCTTTACAATTTAAAGCCATGCTAAAAACTTAGTAAAAGTCAGCTGATGAGTCTTTATAAAGGAAAATAGTAAATTTTAAAGTAAATACAATTTTTTCCTTTTCTCAGCAGAGGGACAGGACTCAGGGTTGATCAGAGGGAGGTGTATCCAGACAGCAGGACCAGTAGAGTCCAGCAAGATGATTAGTCCAGGCTTCAAAAGCCATGAAAGCAGCTGTACTGGCTCCACCACCAATAAGAAGCTGCCAGCAAATTAGCTGATTTAAAGCACTGCAGAGCTCCAGTCCCCAGCCAGCTCACGTCTCCAAACCACTCCTGCAGGCACAGATTTCTGGAGAATGCAAATGTTACACATGGCTACCCAAAATCAGCTCAAGGCCAGCAGGACTTACTGGCTTTGGCAAGCACTTCTACACTGCCCTTCCTAGTGACAGGGGAATATTCATCAGGCACAGTACTGCCTTGCTTGAATGCATGGATCCAGCTGATGCTCAGCACTGTGCTGAAGCCGATCAGCCCTTAAATCTGGAGATCCTCCTGAGAGCTACCTGGGGTTTACAAGGTCAACAGATGTAGCCCCATCCAAATACAGGGACTACAGAGCTGTGCAACCACCATGGGTGGTGCAGGCATGCAGGAACATTGCCTAAACTGCAGTATACCCACCTAGGAGGTCCCAGACCCTGATCACACATGCCTGTTCATGTACATGCCAGCTACCCCAGAGCTGCACAGGGGCTTCAGTGTGCCCCATGCTCTGCATGTGACTGCAAAGAGCCTGGAGAGTCAGCTAGCACCTGAGCAGCACTCAGCTAGCACCTGAGCAGCACCCATTTTCTGGGGCTTTTTGACTACCTGGAAATCCCCAAATGTGCTCTGCTGCACTGCTAAGCTGGCCTTTGGGCCACTTGCCCCCAAATGGGAAAGGCACTGGCGTCAAGTTGCTCTCCCACAAGAGCTATTCTGTGGCTGTCCCGAGCCAGGGTGATAGATGCTGCTGCCAAACCCAAGCAGGCTGTTCACTGAGCTGCCCACACCCACAACATAGAGGTTATCCAGGGTTCTCCATTCTCTGGCATATCCCAAACTCCACCTTCCGTTCTCCTGAATAGAGTGGTTGACTAGTTTTCCTCTTATTTACTTCCCATCTGCTTCCTAACCTCAGTCTGGCATTTTTATTTCTCCAACTTGTAAAGTTACAAACTACAGAAATATTTGTATGCTGCTATAAGAAGAGAATAAATTATACTGGAAGCTGTGATGAAGAGTACTAACCACAATCTTTGAAGTTCTGGGTGTGTAATTTGCTTATGTAATAGTTTGTGTTAAGATTTAAGTGATGGATTTCTAATACCACTCATCAGATTTCAGCCAAACAAAATAGAATAGGCAAGGTGAACTACTCTTGGGATGATAAACTATCTGCAAGAATTTTTGATGCAAGTATGAGAACACCAAGAACTGAGTTCTTAAAAAAATATGTTAAAGTCTGGAATTCAAGGAGTTTCAGTTCTCTAGGATCACATTTTAGAAAGTAAATTTCAGTCAGGATTTGGTGACTTGAGATTGGGTAATAGTATTTAAGAAAGCAAGTGATTAATCTCTGATCAACCAGAGGGTAAGGACTAAAGAGCATTTAAGGTCTCAAACACCCCTGGGAACTAGCCAACTTAGTCTAATACTGTGGATGCTGACTCTAGGCAGATTTTGGATTTTCTCACACACAGTCCTCATGCTTATGAGTAGCCTCCTCTAAATTTCACTAGGAGTTTCCATCATCCTCCCCAAAATTCTGCATTACAGTTATGCCTATGAAGAGCAAAAGGCAGATTGATACCAGGCTTGCTAATAACACTGTGCTGACAAATACCTTATTTCTCTCTGTCTTTTTTTAAGTATGTGTTGTTTCTTAATTACAAACTCCTGAAGGCAGAGACTTGAGATGGCATATAGCATCTAGTATAAGAGACATGAGGAGACTCATACCAGTAAGTTGATACTTTGCAGGAAAACATATTTTGATCACTGCTGACTGTATCATGCAAACATCTGAGATGCTCAAAAATGGAGGCCAGGCATGTCTGAAGATACAGCTCCTAAATTCCCTTCAAACTAATCATAATATTGGATTGAATTTTGCTCTTTGGGTTGTTTCAGACAGAATGAAAAAACAAGTAAAAATGGGTGCAATATTGCTGAAGACAAAGTATCACCCATTCTAAAATAATTCTGCTAATATGTTGCTTACTCAAATCTTTGTTGGACTGCAACACTTCTCCAAGAGGATGTAATTATCTTTCTTCTTCCTTGTCTAAAATTCTATTCCACTGGCGTATCAGATTCCACCCAGTCACTATTCAGCAGTGTAAAAATAAAATACAGGCTTGCACACTAAGGAGCAAGATTAATCTAGCCTGACTGCTTCTTAAAAAAAAAAAAAAAAANAAAAAAACCCCAAAAAACCAAAACAAAACCAAAAAACCCAAAACCAAAGTCTCCTACGACAAACTTTATGCCATGTTTCTTTTTTACATGTCTGTCACTAAACACGGATTTTATTTAAAAATTTTATGTTTTCTTTTGGCCCACAACATTTATTTATGTACTTACTTCACTATGCTTCTTTATAGGCTTTTGTTAAAGCTTTGACAGTGGTCTCTGGGAATCGTTTTTTTACCAGTTTGCAACTAGTTTTGCCACTGATTGATGCAATTCCTGCATTTGTTCATAATTTTTTTTCTGAAATATCAGAATATACACTGTTTCAAATATGTAGTATCAAGCCTGTAGTACTAGTTATTAATTTTTTTTTAATCTGATTGTATTTTCTTTGAAAACAAACACGTTCAGCACAGCAGAACAGTGTGTCTGTGTCTTATGCATGTGGCACTCTCAGGACATTCCAAGTTATCCTTTTCACGCAGTTGCTATAGTTTAAGAAGCAACTACTCCCTGACCTCTTTAGGGAGAATAGGAGAAAGTTAATGAATGAAAACATCTAAGAATTGTACAAAAAGAAATGGGTTTTTCCTGCTTCTGTGTATGTCAAATAAAAGTTGTATAAAGTATTTTCTAGATCAGAAATTGAGAGATTTTATTAGCTGGCGTGACTGACCTGTGCAGACAGTTTTCTGGCACAATTTTCATTACTTGTTTACAGTATCACCTCAGTTATCCAGAACTTCGTGTTATCCCCACAAGGGTCAAATTCCTGACATGTATTAATTACACTGAAAATTGCCCTGGATTACTTGAAACCTCAAATAACTGAACCAGTTCACTATCCTCCCTTTTAAATAACAGAGGACACACTGTATAGTGGTGCTAATACTTTGTGGCTGATCCCTCTAACTCCAGAAATTGATACATAGACGTCACACTTCTTATCTAGCAGGTCTGTCAGCTTTGGTCTAAAAACCAGGCTTGAGAGGCAGAGGACATTTACAGCATGGTCCTACTCACTGCTGTGGGCTGCAGAACAGGAGGAGATAAAAAGAACAGGAAGTTTAAAACCAAAAAACCACCAACCAGCACTCCTGATCCATGCACTGCTGGCCAAGGAAACAGAGCTCTTCACAGTTCACTTCTCCCTGATTGCCAAAATGACCTTGGATCCCTCCTGTAGTCAGCCAAAGATCAGGTGCTGCCTGCGTGGTAAGTCTATGTCCCCCAACACTTCAGCTTTTACAGCTGTGGTTACAGTGCTCCATTTTCTTGTGCCCACCACTGGGCAGCCAGGCCTGCAGCTTCTCCCTGAGGGCACCCACCAAGCAGCTTCAGAGGGACCTCTACAACTGCATTATATTGGGGCTTGAATGCAAAGGTGGCAATGCGAAGACCCACTGGGAACTCATGTATTTAGCCAACAGCAGGCATTAATTCTCAGATCCCTAATGCTGTTGCTAGGCAGGAGTGGTAAAATTAGGATTGGTTTTGGAAAAAAACAGCAAGCTTGCTTCCAACCAAACTAGAAACTATTCAAAGGACAACAGCAACGAGGCAGCTTACGTTAAGAGAAAGTATGAGAACTATCCAGGAACGCTTGGTAACCCCCGTAGGATTTGTTGGGTGTGCAGCCAAGCTACACAGCACCAACCAACCCAACAGTTATAAAAGGCAAGAAGCAAGAGCTCCAGCAGCCCGGGCTATCAGTTTAAGGCCTGAAATTTGTTGCCTCACAACAGGTGCAAGGGTGAGAGTCACAATCCAACTCAGTCCAATGTGCCTCCCAACACACCAATACAATTTTGCAACACATTAAGTCAAATAACATCTCTCTAGTAGTAAAAAGAGACCAAATAATACCAACATTATGACTAAAAAAGAAAAGAAAGGGGAAGGAGAGAAAACATTGTGTTTACCATTGGCCTTATGGGGAAACACAAACTTGATTCTAAATCTTGCATGAGAACTAGTACAATTCAAAGAGAAAAGCCGAGGTCATGAAGTAGCATACAGAATGGACTGAAAAAAGCTGAGTTGAACTCAGTACACACTTGGATGCATGCACACATTTAGCAAGTTCAACACCCTCCCCTTATTGAAAAGCCTGAAAAGAAAACTCTCTTTCACACATCACACAGTAATAAATCAGCGTGCACCACTGCCCCAAAGAAAAACAGGCATTTGCTGTCTAAGTAACAGTGCTTCCCACATCAAGATGAGGAGGCAAACAAAAAAAAACAAACATGACAATAGCGAGGACTAACTGAAGGACACCACTCCAAAGAGTTTAGGATTGCCTCTGTATTGCAATATTAATTTTCTAGTCCATTAGTTATATTGCTTGACCATAAATGAATGTGTAATTTTCCTAATAAGCTGTGGGACAGATTTCCACATGGTATCACAAGGCTTTTCAGTTTCAAAAGGTTAATAGTTAAAAGTTTTGCTGTCCCTCAGTCAGATGGTTCAGCCTACCACTGTATTTTCCACAAGCAGTTAACTAAGCCGTTTCCTCTGCAGCATTAATTTTAACAGGTTTACAATAGTATCATTAGACCTCTGGACATTTTAGAGGAAGCACATTACAATTGTAAAGTATCATGCCAAACAGGAAGCAAGTGGCTTTAATCCAGGAGCACTGAGGAATGCAGAAGACAAGGAGAATTCAGTGTCAGATATTTCAAACTCTATGAACTCTTGACACAGCACCATTCTACAGAATTTTACTGGGCTCTTAAATCAAAGAAATCACTATGCATGGATCTTTAAGGCACCAGTTTTCCACTAGTTTGCCTTTTTACTTGTTTGCTTTAAATCAGGGAAACAACTGCAATGTGATCTTTGGAGCCAGACATGCTCCGTCATCTGCATTCAGCACGTAGGCTCCTGCTAGCGACATGCACATCATCTGACAGAAATCCACTTAGAGTGCCTGGAAAGGTTTTCAGCATAGAAACCGTATGAACAGTTGCTAGCAGACATTAACTGCAACAGACTTCACCAAGCTGAGTTGCAGCCAGGGAGGGGATTAGAGACAGCATTCTTCTGCTACCATCTTCAGCCCAAGGGCCAGGTTGACAACTGACTGTTGCTGGCTCCCTTTTCATAAGAGAAGGTAAAGGAAGTTTGAGCTGGAAGTTTGAGCTTCCCTGCACCATTTTGAGGTGGCAGAGCTGTCAGTTTGACCGCACTGTGAAAACTGTTCCTGCTCTCCTTCCAGGGACTAGTCAGATTAGGAGCTATTGGGAAGGCTCTCTCCCTTTTCACACCTCCAGTGCTACTGTTATCCAGTTATCAACATTCTCCAGATCATATCACATGGATCTAGCTCTTCCCTGCAGCAGAGGCTACATGTCACTGAAAAAGACAGGGATCAGAGACAGTATTTATAGTGCAGACCTACAGACTCCAACCTGTGAGAGGCTTTCCAGAATTAGGGTGTGAGAGTACTACTAAGTATAGTTTGAAATACAGACAACCTTTAAACCAAGGATTTAAGGTTTGAGACTTTCCCAGGTTCCTGCATTCTTTGCTTTTGGCCAATACCTAAAGGAGTGCATCTAAGTTTGAACTCTGTAGCTGCAGTTTCAGGACTACTTTAAACTGATCAAATGACACCTCCTTCCCCAACTTGGTGAGCCTCTTCCTTCCCTCTTGCCTGCACTCCTGCTCATGCTCTAAGAGGAAGGGTATTTTTCAGCCAGATCAGCTGCCCACTCCAGCTAATAACTATATGAGTGCTAGTGCTGTCATGGTGGAAGGTGTAGGAAAGCCAAATTCAGAGCAGATGGAAGCAACCACAGCCTCAGGTCTAGTTTTTTTTGTTGAGGACAGAAGTTGATACTTATTTAGCCTCAAGGCACGAATAGTCATAGCTCTGCTTATTTTATGTGTGTTGGCCTAAACAGACGCAGTACATCAGCTAAGCGCTTCTTTTTATATTCTCATTGACAAACTAATCAATTTTGCAACGGAAAACACACAAAAATTGCAGGTGCCCAGATACAACTGCAGCAGTGCCACATTCATCACAGGACATGGATGACACCTTCGCAGGCTCAGGGCATCCAACAACATTCACTGAAAACGCCTGAAGATGCTCCAGAGCATGTGGAATTGGCCCATCTATGAAGCAGAATCATAAGCTTCAACAGCAGGATTTGTTCTGAAGAGTATAAATCATTGCTCAGAAGGCCTTTTGTTTCTAGGACAACAGCCCAAGGAAGGCACTTCATTTAGTGCAGACTTAAGATGCATGGCAAATGGCATTTTGTTTGTTAAACTATCGTTTTTTGATACTTCCAAATGCTTAGAGGTTATTCTTCAAAAGGTTGTCATTTTTGAAATACTCACTCAACCAGAGACATTAAACCAATGTAATGCAAGTCATGGCTGAACACAGAAGGACTCTTTAGCATCTGAAAGCAAATCTAACAATTAATCTAGTGGGCAACCTACATTTTTCACGGGCACAAAATGAGCTCCAGCTGACCTCCCCAACCCAAGGAAAGACTCTGTCATTTATAGTAAAGGTTAATGCCACAATAAGGGCAAGTTCACATTTCAGCTGTCTCGCATTGTAGCTTCAGCAGCACTAATGTTTTTCTTTTTGCTGTTTTCAAATGTTATCCCTGGAATCTTTCACTTTATTAAACTTTCTATGTAAAAAAAAAAAAAAAAA
>VWZG01011312.1:237885-314792 GCA_013396735.1 Grallaria varia | reverse complement strand
AATCATGTCGCTAAACCTTTATTTATATCATTTTATAAATTACATCTTTGTGAAGTCACTTGACAGCCCCAAAACAACTAGACAAAACAGGTAGGCTCTTTGTTTTTAATCAAGCACTTTTTCCTAAAGCATTCTAAGGCTGGGCAAGAAAAAGGTAACTCTGTAAAAAAACCAAAATTTTCCAAAAAGGAGATCATCTGCAGTGATTGTCCTCTCTTGGTCTTAATACAAAAAAAGTTCCCCTTACTTCTATCTGAGTATTAACATTTAAAATTATTCAATGTGTATAAAGCTAGTTATAAACCTACTGATTAAATTCATGGTTGTTGGGAGAGCAGTCTAAAACCAGACTGTGAATGACACAGGAATGCCTGTGATATTTTTGTAACTGTTATTTATTATTTGTACTAACATACTGTCTAGGAGTCCTGGCTACAGAGCAGGACTCATGGAGTGAGGTGTTAGACAAAAACAGACTAGCAGATGATCCTTGCCACAAAGAGTTTACACATATTATTAGCATTTGGCCAAACCAAGTCCTGACATTCTCAGCAGGCTCAGGGCACAGCTTAAGCTGAGTGTGAAACTGCTGCACCTTTGAATTGTAACGAGTCTAGTTTGGGAATAGGTCTCAGCAACATGGCAAAGTTTGCATACGTCCACAGCAGCTATGGAACACAGCCATCCTTCACATGTGTCCTGCAAACCTTGACCCATTTCAACAGGGAACTGTTCAGGACACTGCGAGTGCTAAATGAGACTTCAGCTTGTAAAAAGGGACAAATTTCTGAACACAGGCAGAAAGGGCCAGTATCCTTAGCATGACAAGGTGTGGTCCCAAGCCAAAAAACAGCTTAGCTTAGCAAGTGCACTGTTAAGCACTCCAGCTAAGGAACCATCCCGAAGAAGGGACTTTAGGGACAGCAGGGTGTTGGTTTTCCAGAGTTCTGGCTGAGGCCAGTGGTGCAGGAAGCACACAAAAACCTGTGAGGGATCAATAATGGGCAATTTGGAAGCAAACAAGGTGCCTTCACTTCAAGTTTCACCTCCAGCCATCATAAACGCAACACTCCAGATGGTAGCTGAAGACAGAAGGGACTGCTCATGGATGTTAGGGACAGCTCATGAGCCACTGAGGGATGATGAACATGAAGACTACTAGGAGCTGGCTGAACTCACTTCTCTGAGGGTGTGCATTACAGCTAAATGCAACTTAGACCATCAAAAGCAAATAAACAAGGGGTTTTGTTTGTTTATCTATAGTTCATGTCTTTTATTAATTTCCAATTGTTTGAGCCTCTCTTACGTGCATATATCAGATTAAAGTACAAACCTGGAAGCCTGGTCAACACAGGCTGAACCCAAATGCAGTAGTGGAATATGTCTCTAGCACATATGCTGTCAGATCGATGATTAGTTTCCAGCATCAAATATATGAGAGCTTTGAAGACAAACCCAAAACACCAGAGTAAGCACACCCATTTCAATCAATAAAATAGTAAATGAGATGCCAGCATAGTGTTTTGCATTTGACTCACTAGTTTATCTCTAAATGGGAAGAGAGCAATGCTTTCTGGACAGCGTTTGTATGGCTAATTGGAAGCAATAAAAACCTTCAATTCAGTTTGTTGTGTTTTTTTTTTTTTTTGTCCTTTTTAAAGCTGAATTTCCATGTAAAGTTTTAATTTTTATTGGTTTGCATTTGATTTTTCCCCTGATGCTGTTTCCTCTATGCTTCCTGCCAAATTTGAACTGATGGCTTTTTTCCTCTTCTGTGATGAATTAACTACAGTCACTGCAGATTATTCCACACAGACTCTGTTTACAAACAGCATGGTTAAGAAACATCTGTTAGTTTATTTTGTATTCTTCATGTAACTTAGAAATGTTTATGAGTACATAACATACTGCTAAATTCATTAAAGAGGAAATTTATAACATAGCTCTGTCCAGCTCAGATGACACCAAAACAAATAAGCAGAAAAATCTAAATGAAAAATTAATTTGAAGGCAAAGTCTAGAAAGCTTGGGGAGTATAAACCCCATACAACACAAGCATAAAAAGACACAATTATGCAAACCATTTAAGTTTTTAAGGATACTATTGCTTTAATGAAGAGATTCAATATATATTACAGTGTGTGATGAGCCAAGGCACACAGGGCTGCTCCAAACCTCTGTCCAGACCCTAAACACTGATTTAGTCAAATATTCTGGTTTCAGAACTGAAGGCACAGTACCATTTAGTAAGGAAGATAAACAATGGCAGAATGGTTTGCACAGCATTTTGCTACACTGTTGACACTTTGCTATCCATCAACATTCACAAAAATGCTTTTGGGATGCGAGTGCCAAGAACTTACTGTTTTTAGATAGGAAATTTTGCTTCCGCCTACTTCAAAAGTACCATAACTTACACAGCAAGACTTTTTTATGAATACAATTGTGCTAGGAAATGAATGTGTTCAGCAGTGAGCAGTAGTACAAAACAAGGAAACAGAAATTATCATGTATTATGAATCTATATATTACAATAGGAGCAGGCTCTTTCCAGAAAGTACTAGAATTAGAGAGAGAATGATAAATTTAAAAGAAAAAATGTGATTTTTTTAAAGAAAAAAATAGTAACAAGAAAGTTTGAATGGAAAGAGTGATAAAAATAACATACATAAGTTAAAGTTCTGTGTATTTCCCTATCTTCACTAATTATTTTAACTGTGTGAAACACACTATATTTGGGTCTTGTAATTCTATTTTGAGATTCATATCTGCATGAAGAAACAAGATCTCATTTGCTGAACATAATGAGTAGCGCAAACTCCTGGAAGCTAATTGAATGATGAAATTTCTTTGAGATAACATATGACATAAAAAACTTCAAACCTGTAATTTGTGCAATATTACAGCATAAGAGGAAACTACCAACATCAGCAGACAGGTAGATGTTCTTAGTAAGGTTAATAACAAGTTCCCAGAGAACATTTTGCCAACAGAAACTTCCTAGGAAAATAATCAGAAAGAAAATAAAACAAACAAACAACCTTGTTTTCAAAGGAACAAGCTTTCTTAACAGCACGTTACAGTTCTGTTCATCCGGGTGCAATAACCGTGCAACCAGGTGACTTTTGCAGATGTCACAATCAAACAGATGTCACAAAGTTGAGGACCATACACAAACTGAGAAGTGGATTCCACACTAAACAGGTTTTTATTCAGCAGTGCTGAAATGTGAGCCAAGATCCAAGCTAAAGTTCATGTCTCCATCTTTGTCTTAACTACTTCCTACTATTATATGTGAGAATCCTTCACATAGCCTCTGAAGTAAGTGTCTGAGCTCCTGTGGGGATTGTTCAAGGAACTGAAGTAATGCTATAAACTCCCCTAAACCCTGTCAAACAAAAGATAAGGCAGAAACCTTTTCTTTTCTCACAGAGTAAAATTATTCAGGGACAGGAAGCAAAAACTAGAATCTTTTTTAAGGGAAAAAGATAGTCAACATACAGTGGTTAGCATTGTAGAGCAAAGTTTATCTACGGTGATGCTGGTAATTTTTTATTTCCGTAGAAGAGATAATAAGGCATAGCTGTACAAAATTGCAGTTAGTAGAAACCTTAAAAATTAGTTGTGTTCACAATGAACATTATATGAAATGAAAGAAACCAACAGCAATTCACTGTAAAAATTGCTGGTTTTGTAAAATCACTTAATTATATTCATTGTAGTCTAATAATCCATCTTTGTAAGCCTTCTGCAGCATCAGATGGTCTTTTAATTAATAGCTCAGCCAAAATACTTTTCCAGCCTCTATAATTAAATACATGAAATGATGCTGCTGGAAAGCTGACAGTCTTAAAACAAAGATGTTCAGTATCAATTTCTCACATGGGAAAATTTCTTCTGGCAACAAGACTTTCAGCAAAGCCTGTTACTCCTACCTAAGCCTAATATGTTCTTTGGATGTTTTGTGAATTTGCTTTTTGGTGGGACCATTAGCTTTCAGGATTAATGAATTCTGAACAGGAATGAGAAAACATGTCATCAAATTTAATACTGTATGTCTGAATACCAAACCATGGGTCCTACATTTTCTTTCATTAAAGCAATATATCATTTCTGCTGTGATAACAGAAGCAGTCGGCACTTCCGGAGATCAAAGCAAATTACAAACAAGCCTGCCAAGCTGAACATATGTAATTCCATATGTAACGCTGCATACAATTCACATCCTGACTCAGAGTAGCAACTACACAAAGATCATCTTTGTGTATTTATATGGCCGATGTGCTTTGTATAATGGTGTGCAGATCCTTGAGTTCTTACTTTAACACTACAACACTATAATCAATAAATTCTGCTTACATGATTGGTGTTCTGGTATACAAGATCTGCAAATAAACCATTCCCTCTTAAACCACATGAGGAAGTCACTGGTGAGAATTTCAGAGTAACTGCAGATTCATCTAGTTTTAAGTGCCAGGAGAAGTTTGAAGAATTCAATCTGTCAGCACTAGACCAGTTATATATAATACTTCACAGCAGTGTTGTGAGAAGTCACTCAAATGTGAAATATAGGCAAAATTTTTACAGGTGATCAAAATCCCAGATGAACACCTCAGCATTCTCTGATATGAGCTTCAAGTTCTCTGTTACTCTCCTTCAATCAAGGATACTTCTTAATTTTTCCTTACAATAACAAAGGAGAAAAATAGACCATCATCTGGAGAATTAGACTCAAGTAGACATTTTGTAGAGCTACATAATATATGACTGCTTGTGTCTCTGGAGGTTAAAGATGAAACAAAAGGCACTTTGAGTACTTAAGAATTACTCATAAGTTTAAACTCCAACTCTAAAAAAGAAAATATACGTATTATCTCTACTAGTGAACTAAATACTTGTTCTATCAGTTACCAGTAAAAAAAATAATTCTGTTATAATAATTAGGTTACACTTTTTAGGCAGAAGCAGTATCTAGGAGTTCAAAAGCATGTATCTTATGCTATGCAGAAAGGATACCGAAGCCTTTTGCAGCATTTTCACTTGTACTGGAGGAAATCACACTCACTGGGATGAAATAACTGGAAAGAAGTAACTATTTACTATGTCAAGCCAACCAAAACTAAGATAATAAAGAAAAATTGGCAATAAATAAAGGAATGTTTCACCTATATGGTCAACTTACTAGGAGGTATAACTGCTTCTGGGCTACAGTGTCAATATTTTAATTTTTTTTCAGACACATAGACGTGGGATGTGTAAGTGAACAGAAAAAGATACACCCTGTGCTCAAACATACTCCTGATGTCTGTACTTTAAAATAATACACCATAACTAAGCATAACAGACTAGAACACTTTTTCATTTAAATTCACATGCAATTCTTAAAACAGCCACTTATTCACCACTCTAACTAAAAATGGCAACAAAAGTCAGCAGGTATGGAACCAGACACTTTGGAAAGCCAGGGGAAATTCTGATGGCTTGTTTTGTTTGGACAAATTTATTCACAGCACAGTAGATTAAAACATCCATTAGTAATGTTTAAGAACTCAGAAGCTGTGAACTTTTTTAATAGCCTAATTATTTATTAGGAAAAATATTTAGAGAAGTAATTTCTAAAGGTAATCAGAGGACACAGGTACAGAGGTAATGAAGTCACTTTACAACACGTGAAAAATCTGCTGTATCATTAATAGCAAGCAAAGTGCTTTTTTTTTAATAATGCTTTGAAGATACATATCTTGCAAGAGACATTTATCTCAAGGAACGGGAAAAATACACACACATAATGACTTTTTGCTATGTCCCTCCTACTACAACCACTCTACCTTTGGGATTTTACACATGAATAAGGAAAAAACCCAGTGTAATTCAATATCATCTTAAAACAGTCATAACAAAAATCAAGTCTTTCCTGAAAGGGAGCCAAGGAAAAGAAAACTGCACTACTGGTACTTTTTGCAGCTGCTTATATCAAATACTCCTTTCAAAGAGTACTGCAAAGGAATAAAAGTAGATGGGGTTTAGAGGCAAAAGAAAGGCACACAAGGAAATTTTAGAGAAAGCGTGGTAGTGATCAAAAATTAGATCCTAAACCCATGCAGTATTCATGCAGAAATACGTCTGTCAATCCACAGTTTGAAGGATCCAGCCT
Organism: Grallaria varia; assembly: GCA_013396735.1. Taxonomy (NCBI): domain Eukaryota; kingdom Metazoa; phylum Chordata; class Aves; order Passeriformes; family Formicariidae; genus Grallaria; species Grallaria varia. Next base: position 308,638 of record VWZG01011312.1, on the reverse strand, counting down.
CAAAGGCTATGTTATTACATTATAGAACTGATACAAAACGAAATGTAATATGGTCTCTAATACACTGAAACTTTTTAATGCAGTTTATATAAAGGAATGTTAACTTCAGTTATCAATAAGTAATATGTTCTGAATCTTTCACAACTAAGTTACAATGTGAGCAGGCCAGAAGAAAAAGGAACCATGTATATATGATTAGTCTAAATCAAGGATGGCCACCTTCCACATGCTCAAGGACCCTCTTATTCCCAGTTAAAACTGAAGATAAAATCAAACCAATATGACCATATAGTCATATTTCTATGTGGCTAATCCTGTTAGACCAAACACCCACTCATACCCCCACCTTCTGCCCCAACAGGAAGCAGAGGACTGTGCCACCATTTGAGCACCCAGTGCTCCTGACAGCCCATGAGCTGTCAGCACATCCTCTGTGGTCTTCTTTGCTTAGAATAGATTATGACCAACATTCTCTCTGCTCTTAAAGTCAACATGAAACAGTTCCCTAGACAGTCTTGCAATGACTGTTATCTGCAGACTGTGGTATTTTGGGGTAAGGGAAAACGAGACAAAATACACAAGCACGATTTTCTTCCTTTCCAAAAACTTTCCTTTCTGTGGTGATGGTTTCTAATGCATGCATTCCAGTTTTTCTAAAGCTAGCACCACAACTGGAAGATGACATATAACCAAGAAGATTTTCTTCCTTTAAAAATATACCCCGCCTCTTGAATACTGCCCACTTCCAAAAAAAAAAAAAAAAAAAAGGTGACTACACAGAGCATTTGTATTTCAGAGGGACTGTCTGAGTTTACAAGGTTGGAAGAGTTCAAATTACAAAAATAATTGCTATCTGAATCACACAGTCATAAAGTCAAGAGGCAAAAAGCAGCACTGAAATATTTCCCTCCATTTGATATACTCACCAAACCTGCAATGGGGGTCGGTAGTCTATTGATCTTTTTTACCAATCCTGGCTTTATTGCATTCAGCAACCTGTTATAAGAAAGGAGCATTTATGAGTGGCATGTCACAAAATTTCAAATTATCAAACACTTTTCCAGCACATAAGGATTTCAGTATGGCTGGAAAGGAGGATTCTCCCCTTTTTCCCCTCCTGAAAACACTCATGGGCACCCAAATTTCACCCTTGAAATTAAGAAAGACTAGAATGAAAAATATTCACAGCACAGTAACTCAACAGCATTTACTTTTTATTCTAAATTGATCTGGATCACATCAGCGAATGTTGTCACATCAGCCTGCCTTCATTGCCTACAGGCACGTCATGCCTGGAAGGGCCTGGGAGCAGAAACGCAGAAGGCACCCAGGCCTGGCAGTTTCTGCACTGCAGGAAAGTGAGAAAGAATGTACACTTTATGGGTGGCCTGTCTATTTTTCTGAATCTTCACTTGAAATTAAATGCTATTCTTGCTTATGTTGTGTAGAATGAATGTTCCCATAAATCACAAATGTGAGAAGACAAACAGAAAGAGAGTAAAAAAAAAAACCCACCTCATCATGGGAACACCATTAGGTCAGTGATAGAACAGTTGGACCCTGTTCAGTGTCCAAAGATTAGCAAGCCCCCACAACCAAGTTCCTCACCACCCATGAATACACATGTGCTGACATAGCTCATTGTTAGAACACTCAAAAAAATGACCAAGCCTCTAAAAGTGGGGAATTTTAATTATAAATTCCTGTTGCAACGAAGACTGTGTCTTTACCACCCTTCCCCTGAGAGAAAATCCTTATGCCTTTTATCCAAAATAAAATTCAACCAGTTCCATCTGCTGGGAAGAAAATCATCAGGTCAAGACACTGACTTCAAATTCAAGATCTTTGAAGAGAAACAAAAATGTCTACTTAAATCTAAAACTCTCTAAAAATGAGGATAGCCACTAGAGAAGAGAGGAACCTCACTTTGTGCTGACATGGTCTTCACTCTTGAGCAGACTCTTCTGGCAGCTCACTGTGGTAGTAAATCATTAATATTTAATATTTGAGGTATCTTGCTAAGAAGTCTATCCTAACTAAAAGAATATTCCTTTTGACTAAAAGCTAACAGTCTGTGATTGTTACCAACTCATTGCTTCTGAGCTAGGATAACACGAGGTGTGCACTCCTCAAAGCTCCACCAAAAGCCATCTCTCCATAGTGGCATGTTATTTGCTGTTTGATTCCATAGGGCTGTGGCAGTCTGCAAGCTCATGAGGGAGTTCATTCCTCTCAGGGTGGACATGTGACTATGTGAACATTGAAATTATTTTTTTTCTCATCTCTTGCTTTTTCTGTCTCCCTGAAATAATATATAGGTGGGGTGTCTGCGATCACTTGGACAGAACAGGGGAGCAGAGTGGGAGATGCTATTCTCAGTGTTCTCTATGATCATAGCGAATCTGTTCTAAATTGTACTCTTGTAATTACACACTTGAGGTCTCCACATCTCCAACACCATCATATATCAGGAGTGGCAACAAACCCAATGTCAATGACATTTTTGGGAATTGGGGGTCCTTTTTTTTATCTTCTTCAAGTTAAAAATCCTCTAACCCAAGCTCATACAAATTGCTGCATTATTCCTGTCATCTGCATATGGTACAATCTAACACAAATGTCCTAAGAACAAATGAATGAATATACGTCTATATAAAAACAATTCACTTTCCCCCTCTAGATGCAGAGAATGGCTAGAAAACAACTGCACATCTCCTATAACCATTATTTTATTTCATGGATGGAAAAAAAAATTACTTGTTTTTTCCCCCAAAAGACATTATGTTATTTTTTAGCCTCACACAGCAGCAACGTTATAAAACTACTATTTTCCATTTAGCTGCTACACCAGGCAATTTGAGATTTTTATTTTTTATCAGAGGACTTCTTTCCAAATACTGTACTTCTCTTATGATTTCAATCCTCAGTCGGCCTATTCTGCCTCAGGAAAAAACAAATATATTAGCTAAAGCTTATGTACTTATTACTCAAACACAAATACATCAGGCACCATACCAAATATTGCAGGTGCAGATCAAAAGTCATAGACAGTAATAGAAAGTCAAATAAAGAGGTCTTAATGGAAATCTCAAATGCCAAAACCCATTCTAAATAAATCTTCAAAATGGCTTGTACAGGCTTCCCTGTGAAATACAGAAGAAGGATAAAATGAGAGGAAGGAAAGGAGCAGGGAACAACCAACATTTTATATCACTGTTTGGAGTCTGAAGAGGGGCAGAATGGAATGGGGCAAGATGATAAACTCTGAGGAAGAAATTAAAATTATTATTAAAATGTTTGCCTCCAGTTGGAAACATGTCTAAAAAGTTTGGTACCAAACCTCCCAGGACTTGCTCACTGCAGAATGTGTCAAAGGGAGGTTTCTTCCAGAATAGACAGACTGCTTCTGAATTACTGCCTCATCTAGAGTGACAATTCAGATGCCAAGATATTGAGGGGTTTAAGCTTGCTCTGCTATCAATGCTGCTGGAAAGTTGTGTTGTTTATGCAGAGTGTCTCAATGGTCACATTTACCCACACAGTTACTGTCCACTTCTGCTTCTCAAAACAGCCACTAACTAGACCTCTTCCTCCACAGCTCTGTGTACACAAAGTTTTCTGTATTGATTTAGACTCACACAGAGCATGCATCTTGATGTGTAAAGTTTTACCAGCTCTGGTAGTTTCTGTGGAAATGTGGGGCAAAGAAGACCCCTCAGCATTTTGCATTGGCAACATGGCACAAGGTCCATGGCCATGCTCCAAGGGAAAGACTCTGCAGGTGAGAAAAAAACACTAATCCCCACCTTCCCCTGGCAGCCCCTGACAACAGCAGTCCAACGCTTTCTTGCCCTACCAGTCCTAACCGAAGGACTTGACTGCCCTGGGCCTCCTGTCCCCAGCCATGTCAGGGAGGAGAAAACATTTGCAGCCTAAGCCTTCCCTCGACTCCACCACACTGACCCCACTTCCAGCTTCACTACAGCTACTGCTGTATGCAACCAGTACATTAAATTAAACCTTGTATTTCAGCAATCCCTGAGAAAGGTATGGAAAAAAACAGCGGCAAGACAAGTATCATAGCAGCAATGTAAAACCCATCAGCTTCTACATCAGCTGACGCACACACACATTTTTTGGTGCCTTATTTTCACAACATTTACTTACATTACAAAACTTAACCGTATCACTTCCCTACCGAGTCACAGAGGACAGGCAATCAATGTAAGCCTTACTACAACATATATTTCAGGCTCTGTTCCCAGATCATATTAGACAAGTTACCATCCTTTCTTGCAGCAGGAAGGCACTTTCCCAAAAAACACACCTAGTTGATGGTACAGTAAGATCCTCTGCCACAGATATCTGATCTATCTGGCCAGTTTAGCAATATTGCTCAGTCAAAGAAGGCTCTATGGTCCCTATGGGCAGGTTCAGACAAAGGGTTAAAGCCTAAAGGTCCTGAGTTGAGATGACCTAGTTCTCTGAGTACCTTCCAGCTCCTACTGACCCTGTCTGATACCAACTCTTTCTTCCAAGGAAGCAGTTCTTTTTCTTGTACAGTAAAAATCATCAGAGCTCAAGTCTATTCATCCTCACAAGGGCATCAAGGGCAGACACACTTCTCACTCCTGATCTAAATGCAAGACCCTAGTCTTCCCCCAAACAACCACCATTTACAAGCCCAGGTTTTCAGAAGCACAAATTTAGTTTAATTTTTTTGTACAGCTATGTTCTTCAAACAAAGAAAATCCTTGAGTGAATGTGCACCCTCTAAGGAACAAAGCAAATCCTTTGTATTACTGTGGACCACATTCTGCTATGCCAGTGCTGGTGAGCCATTATTGGAACACAAGTGTTGGTTTTGTTGGGGTTTTTCATCTGTTTGGAAGTTTTGTGGGGGGCTTGTTTTTGTTTTGTTTTGAAGGTATTAATACTATTTTTCATACTCCTGCATCTAGAAAAAGAGATGTCAATGGGACAAGTCCAACTAAGCAGCCCTAAGAGATAACAAAATAGGATGATTTTAAATATTCCATTATTTTCTCCTTTTTCCTTCCCCTTCAGCTAGACACTGCTAGTCTAATGTCTGATTCCACATGGTAAGGGAATACTGGTTGAAACAAACTATAAAACAATGTCCTTCCCTACTGTTTTCAAAAGGAGAATGTAGATACATTTCTGCAAGCTTGACCTTTTTAGTAGCTGGAGTTTGGGATTTACTGGTTGGGGACCAGAAGACATTTTGGAGAGAGATGTCAAAACAAAACTAAAACTTTTTAGAATTCTAGCTTTCAGCCAACTTGTTTACCACAGAAATCATTCTGGAGCATTAACAGCTACTTATACAAGAAGTTAAATGGCACAGGGAGGAAAAAAAAAAAAAAAGAAAGAATAGAAAGATAGACTGTAATCCTTTTTCCGTTGAGGCTTTCTGGTACCTGATATGACCAGTGTTTCTCTGACATGACCAGAGGGAAGATATGACAATGAAATCTCAAGGAAAAGTAAAAGGAGTAAAGACATGACATAAAGAAATACAGGTTAAAAAAAAATAGTTCTTAAAAGAATTCAAACAAAATATGATGAAGGGAAAAACCCCCCAACAATCCCACCAAACACCCAAAAGATGATAACCCAAACCAGGATAAAACTAAACATCTTCAGGCTCTATCCACAAACCCTGAATCTCTACATAGACACATGACCTATTCTCAGAGTCTTCAGACAGTCTGCAGGGATTTCTGCCCACTGCTCCAAGCATTTGTGTACCCATCCTGAGTCAGGACAATCCTCTGTTCTTCACTGCTCAAAGTTCTTCTGCCACTTTCAGTCCAACATTGAATCATAAAGGTTGGAAAAGACTTCAAAGATCATCACATCCAACTGTTAACCCAGCATTGCCAAGTCCATCACTAAACCATGTCCCTAAGCACAACATCTACACATCTTTTAAATACCTCCAGGGATGGTGACTCCACCACTTCCCTGGCCAGCCTGTTTGAATGCCTGACAACCCTTGCAATAAGAATATTTTTTTCTAATATCCAATCTAAATCTCCCCTGATACAACCACACATCCATCCTTCCTTTTACCTGTTCCAGGGGCTGCCTTGGACTCTCCAGTAACTAGCTCTTAAATGAAGCATAATAAAACACTGCATGGAAGAGAAAACATTAAACTTGCCTTACCGTATAGAAACCAAAGGGCATGATGGAAATGGAAATCTCCTGTATTGTCACTCATAGGGAGAAGTTAGGTCACTTCCTTCTCCCAGTAAAAACCAGTTCTGATAAGTATGGGAAGAATCAATTGCTCTATTTGGTGTTGTCCCAAGGCTTGGCATTCCAGGAGATAAGGTATCTCCGCAGCTGGACAGACGAGCTGAAATCACTACTAGCCACTGTGTGACTAACCTATTAGACCTTCCTGAGGTTGTTTATCACATGTAAAGAATTTGAAAAACTTCTGCCAGGAAGAGAAGGCGTTTCAGGCAACAGTTGATAAAAGATCTAGTGAAAAACACCAAAAAACTGCCCATGAAATTCTTGCAAGAAAGCGTCAGTCAAGAAAATATTCAGAAGATGGCTGCCAAGACCCAGCCTCCCAAAAGACCTAGTTTCTAATAAAGAAATCAAAGAGAAGGACTTTCAGAGAATAAACTTCAGAAACAGAAAAAAAGAGAGGTTGAAGTGATGGGTGTTCACAGATCAATCCAGGCTGGAGTCAGAGCTATCCAACAGAGCTCTTTGCTCAATTAACAGATCATATACATAAAAAAGAAAAGCTGACTAATGAACTGATCTTAAAGTAAAAGGGCATTTCATTTTGAGAGTTCAGGAAATTCTATCCACAGTAAACCTTCATGGCGACATTTCTCTGCTCAAATTAAGTTTTACAGACTTACATTCTGAGCAGCAGTCTTTCAGCACTTTGCAATTATTAGCCCAGACAGCTACAGTATCCACATATTTTAAATTCATGCTCTAGTGGCAGCTCCAAATTGCCCCCAAATAGTTGAAATGGAGAGAAACATCCACTACTAATCTTAAATATGAACAAATCACATTGAAACAGTAAACAATGAAAAGTCAAAATATTTTGTTGCAAAAGAACTAGCAAAGAAGTTTCAAAATATAGAGATGTTCTGGAGATCACAAAAAATTTTTTTGGAAAACATTCTTGAGAGAATGATGCTCCTGACATAATTTATTTAGAATCAGATGAATAAGGTGTTTTTTAACAAGCAGGAATGACTGTCCTATGAAGGGCTCATAGTCCAGTCTGATGAGTATGAAGTGAATAAAGACCTAAGCAAATATGTAACACTGAGAAAACAATATGCTAAACACAGAACTGCATGGGTCTTGCTTTGCCAAAGACTAAAAATAGGAACAAGACAGAGGCCTTAAAAAACAGCTCAAGAAAGGTAAAAGGGAAGATTGTGTATAAAGAACTTCACAAGCTATTTATACAGAACCTACCATCACATGAACTGATCATATGAAGAGCACCCATGAACCTACAGATTTACCATTCATGCATAGCTTTACACTGAGGAGCAATGGTCATGGATAGTTGCCTGAAGTGCATACTAACTATAATTTCTCAAACATACGCTCTTGGAAAGCTGAAATCTCTCACAAGATCACCTTGCCTTGCATTTGAGCAACACTCCATTTGAATGGAGTCAGTGTTCCCGTCTCCTGCCCTATCAATTACCAAGCATCACTGAAAAAAATCTACCATTTAGTCAGCTGAAATGCAGGGGGTTTTAAACATAAATACAAAGACAGGCTATTCTGCCTGTACTCAAGCATGCCCCTCAGTGGTTATTCCCCTCTTCTCATGCATGTTGCTGAGCATTAGGGTTTACATTACATTTGACCCCTCACCAAACCATACTAATAAATAGTTCTTCATTATAACACAGCTATAAAACTTAAAGATTAAGAACTCTGTATTCATATAAAACTGTTTCAAGTGTCCTCACATGAACCTAAACCTTAATGCTTAATGAGCCTTGGGGCCCATCTCTCAAAACTGGAGACATGCCAAATTCACAATGCTGATAATGTTTTGGCTTTACAACACAGAGCCTGAAAACCGCAGGAAAACACCAATTCCTTCTCACCTCAAGGCGTGGGTCATACTCAAAGCTTCAAATATGCCTATGAGACTCAGATACCTTCTTAGTATCCAGGAACAGGAAAGTCAAGCAAAATACTAATTAAGTGTAAGGGCTGGGCATCCACTAACTTCTCCACTGTACACTACCCAGCCAAGTGCTGAACTGTTGCCAAGCCCATGCCACTGACAGACAAGTAGAATGACATATCTGAAAAATTCTATAATCTACAAAGGTGACTATTTGTTTTCCCCTCCTGGGTGACATAAGCGACATTAACTTGCAAGAAGAACAACTGAAACACCATACATACAGCAAAGGCTGTTCTCCATACCTCACGGTATCACTGACTTGGAACACAAAAGATTTATTATTCCAGAGCATTACACTAGTACGGATCTGGCACACATCCAGCCCTTGCTGAAAACAGCATTCATGTCAGTCCAAAGCTTGGTCAGATGCACTAGAACCATGATGCACTTCCAAAGAAACTGCTCTCTCAGGAAAAGCAGCTCATTCATCACCAGTGACATGAAGAACACAAATTTTGAGGATTTCTTATTTAAAAAAGAAAATTATTCTCATGACAGAATAAATGATAAACTCTATTAAGCGATTTTTGATCACGATCCCTTTCAACTCACTCAGATCATTTTCACACTTCACATTTTCTGTAAATAGTACTAAAATAATCCATATGCATGACTAACTTCTCACCTTCTTTTTTTATTTAAAAGTAAACCCTAAAAACTTCCTTGCACTTTTTAAGAGCATATATTCCTAACATGCACAGCTGAAGAGAACTGCCTTTTCTATGTACTGTTATATATAAGAAAAAGTGTCAAAACTTTTTCCTTAGTTCACTGTACATACCCAATTTTATCATGATTACTTGAGAACAGTAAAATACTTTTGTAACTGCTCTTTCAAAAAATAACGAAAAAGTTAGAGTCCCAGTTTGAAAGAACAAGCATAGTTTCTGCACATCTTGCTAACCTCCAGAGCACCATGTGCTAACACACAAAATAAGAGTCTCCAAGAAACAAAGAAGAGTAAGGGAAAGTGTTCACAAGTTGGTATCCAGAGCTGTATATGCAAGTGACATCCATCTTTAACCACATACAGTTGGTCCTCTTTCACTTTTATATGTGTATGCCATTACTTCTCAAAGTATGCAGTTAAATATTTGTTAGAACTTTCATGCTTGAAAAAAATCAAAGATTTATTATGCCTGCATATGCTGCTATAAATTGGTTTTCATACATACATAAACCAGACATGCAGCTAAACTGTTCTACATACAGAACCCAAGGTATTACACACAATCATGATGCTGTTGGACTCCACTGCAAAGCTGAGTAATTTCGGTTAGTATCAAAACTGGATTCAGTTTGAGTTTGTTGTTTCAGGTCTTTTGCCCAGGATCCATACTCCAATGGCTGTTGTTGTTATTCTTCTTTATGGTTTGGTCCTATTCCTGATATTAGAATCTCCTTACCACTAATACAAACTTTCAGGATGGCAGGACTGCTTGATTCCAGAGAAAGCCTGAGGTAAAATACGATTCAAATTGCATGTCAGAAATTCTTACAGATATAATGGTTATATCTCTCCCTTGGACAGTAGTATCAAAGCAAGTAATTAGCTCAGATTTTTGAAGTCACATCCCTACAAAGACCTCTCTAACTGCTGAATGCCCAGTATGAAGGAAGGAATCCTGTAGCAGCAGAGCTGGACAAAGGGAGGTGGACAGCAAGAAGAAGGGGAAAACCTTAAAAACACACTTACAAGAATATTAGAGCAGTAACAGCTTAACAACTGGGCAAGGTTGCAGGAAGACATATAATTTCATATAATTTTTTTAAAAAAATTTTTAAACTTAGTAATAGCAATTGTTGCATAGTTAGAAACAAATGCAGCTTCAATTTCCCTACCTGCTGTTTCAAAAAAAACAACAGAGCCACCTAAACCAGCAGGGCAGGCAGATAGAGGCAACACATGCTCTTTCCTTTTCAATTCACCTTCATTCAGACGCCTGAATCCATAGAATAGGAACACCTAAGGATTGCAACAACCAGATCTAATTTATTCCTGATTAATCCTCTAACTTCGTATGATATCTGGGTCAAACCTAAACGTTAAAGCTATGTAACAAGGGAGGGGAAAAAAAAAAAAAAGAAAAAGAAAAAAAAAGAATTGGACGTGCTGGAGTGGAAATTGGGGATTTCCAGTGATATTTCCTGCTACTGGTGTTGTACTCCTGTAACATATAGTTTTCCACCAGGACCCCAGGAGGACACATTTGCCCACCCATGCACAAACATAGCCAGGAAATTCCTCAATCTTTGCATATAAGAATATAATACACAAAGCAAGAACAGAGCAAGAACTGCCTCTGCCTAGCTATGATATGCTTTGCTGAAATCACCATCTGCACTGATGTCAGACAGCTATGCTAAAAAGCCATGAACTCATTTCAGACAAACAGAAGTCATAGTCACTGGCTTCTCAGCACAGCTGGGTGAACAGTTAGAGCCAGCACTGTCTGGGCAACTGCACAAGTGGGCTTTCAATTAGCCAGAAAGAAGAAAGGGCTTGTGTTGCTCTCATCTGTCGACTTGTTGCTTTATGGCATTCTGCATTGTTTAAATATGCTCCTCAGCTCCTCCGTTGAATGCATCAAGCTATAAAGTGTTGTAATGAGGCCTGATCGAGATGCCAGCTGCAGTGTAAACACTACCACAGAGGTGGGTGCAAGGCTTGTGGTTGCCTGTGGCAAGCATATGCATCCAGGACTGCTCCGTTAGTCAGGATGGTGCTCCACAACACATTTATCCTGACTGTCTGAGCTTTTGGCATTGCACAGTTGTATTACTTTTCATTTATTAAAATATATGGATTTTTGCCAAATGTGAATGAATCATTTATAACCAGTGTAGTGGTGTCTGCTTGAGTCTGTAGGCTGTGTAGAATGTAGAGATTGGGGTCAAGTGGAGGGAGGCCTGGCATTACTGTGCATAAGGCTTCAACAATCCCACTATACACAGAGACAGATATTTCCCCCGTGCCATTTCACACTTGACTGGTCTGTTTGGGGAATGGACTCTGGCACAGTAACTAGCCCATTCCCTTCTGCTAAACACCTGCAAAGTCAGAAGGCAGCTTGAGACATGTTTGGGACATTCAAGGCACACTGACTGTATCCCCACTCCTGACAGCAGTTTCCAGTCCTCTAGCTGCTGGGATCCCTCAGAACCCAAGCTCACTTTCAGTCCTCCTCACAAAATACGACAGGCAAGGAAAACCCTGAAACAGTCATGTGAAAGTTAAATATCACCACTCCACACTCACATGGGCACACAAGTGGCTGGCTATGAGTTGCCAGTTAATGCCACTAGCAGTGAGTAGTGTCCCATGGATATAACAGAGGCAAGTTTAGCTTTTCCCTAAAATTTCAACCAATCAGATAAACCTGACCAAAGGCAATGACTTCTTTTATCTTCAGAAAATAAGACAGTTACGATTTCTTTCTTGTCTTCTGAAGCTTGTCAGAGACTTTGAGATCAGGTTTTCATCTACTTGTTGAGGTTAGCGGTATTGAAAGCACAACAGATTGAAAGGAAGAGAAAGCTTGTATATGACTACATTGCATTCATAAGATACCCTGGTAGGTTCCTGATAAATCAGAAAACTCCAGTCTACAAAGACAATATTGCCTGTGACAGCTTTGCCAGTGCTTCTTCACTGAGCAACAGATAAAAAATTAACTATCAGTACTTCACTTGCCAAAGACAGTACTTTTTGAAGACACTTTTTAAGAGTTCTCGGTGTTACACCCCAAATTTCTGTTGAGTTCTCTATTTTACAGTGGACTTGGACCCAGTGAGGAGCACACTTTTATTGCTGTTGCCATAGTTTGTTCATCATCAGAAAGCCAGATTGGAAGGCCAAATTGATAGCTCTCTAGTTAATGCTCCTTAGCCTAACAGAGTTTTACTCACTAACCACAGCTCACCAATGAAGAGTGGGATGCAATACAAACATCGTGGCCTCTCACATTTGAGGTTGAGGAGGCAGATCCCTTCTGGCTGATTTGTACTGATCCACACTTGGTAAATAAAGACAAGCAATTTGCCCAATATCACAGAACAATTTACTAGTATAACCAAGTGTTGTTCCTTAACCTGCTTATTACTGGAACTCACGACCTCCTAAGAAATACATATTTATTAGTTTCATTAGCAAAACATTAGTTAGTTATGCTTTCCATCTTAAAGATTTACAGCATTTAAATCAGACTACCTCTGCTTACTTGCAGATAAGATTACTATCTAATCTTGAAATACACATCCCTTGCTTTTCATGCAACACAATTCAACCTTAGCATTTAAAGAGCACTGTGAAGTGATTCAGCACACAGCACTTCCCTTCGACAGAGAGAGGAAAGAGATCTTGTGCAAGAGGCAACCCTTAAATACAAAGAGGTAAACTACATGCTCCTTCTGAGTTATACAACTTTGAACTAGCAATAACAACTACTTCTCTCCTCCCAAAGGCACACCTCAGCAAAGACATGCAACCACAATCAAAATAGATCATATAATTTCCTTTATGATTTTCCCCTTTAACATCTAAACTTCAAGCTATCAGATTAATGGCACCAGTGAGATATACAACAGTACTTACACAAGTAGGTTTCAAAACTAATAAGCTACCTAGACTTGAGTTGTATGATATTAGCTCAATTCTACTGCTAAGGACAGTTTCTAAGTTCCAGTATCTTTCATAGTATAGAACTTATCCAATAGCTGCAAAGGTCCAGCTAAACATTTACTTTATCAATTTCAATATGTGCTCAGTTCTGCACAAGCTTCATCCTTACAGTGTGCAAAGACAGCCTATATCAACTTCAGTGAAAACCTTGCTTATCCAGGGAAAGAAACTGTTCTATTCAGGTGATGCAGATCAGCGGATTCTCCCAAATGCCTGACAGCCTGATTTTCAAAGGACCTAGAGTGTTAGGGCACATTTCCAAATTGCTTTTAAAAGTCAGCAGTTTTGGCATCTAAGCCTATAACATGGTTTTGGAAGACTATGCCTAAAAACTAGCTGTTAAAACCACAGAGAAAAATGTGAAATGCTAACCAGTGTCTCTTGTCCAAAAATTACAAAACACATCATTCAGACACAGCTTTAGGTAAAATTCAAAGGATGACTAGCCTTTCCAGAAACTATAAAAGCAGCTGTGTATTGATGGTATTCAGATGGCTAACTCCTGTCAGCATTCAGACTTGGAGTTGGTCCAAAACGCCTCATTATAGCAAAGACGTCTGCAGGCAGGTGTGGAACACCATTTGCCAATCTGTGGTTAACATCTTTTAATAAAAGGAAACCAAAAAACAAACATAATTTCATAAATTTTTTTTTACATAACTCAGTTAAGAATCTGGGATGGAGTGAAGGAAGCACTTTGCAAAACCTGTTTTCTTTAAGCCACGTTTCAACCCTCACCATAACAATAGTTTTGACAATGATATGATAGTGCACTGAAATACCAGTGTGCACGATGTTAAAACTCTCAAAAAGAAACCAACAATTGGACATAGTCAAGAATGTATTCAGGGCTCAAAACTGTAAGTGTTACTTACTCACACAGAAGAATGCCGTTTTCTAATCCGGAACGAAAATCTTTCTCACCAAAACTTCTGCCTGTCACTTGCTGCAAAAGAGTAGAGGGAAACAGAAGTGTGACATCTATTAGAAAGTGAGCTTTACAAGAGCAATGCATAATACTCAGTTAAAGCATCTGCCACATAAGGAACATTTACGGCCCTGCCAAAGGACTAAGTCACATCCGTTTCTCCTTCCCATTTCATCAAGCTATTTAACACAGAACAAAGCATTTGCTCTGGCCAGTGCAATTACAGATTATAACAGAACTGTTTTCCAGAAGTAAAAACCAAGGATGATAAATCAAAAAGTACAATGCAATCTTCAGAATATTTTAAAGATTTTATTTTAGAGGGCCTTGAATTTTAAAACTATTGTATTTAGAAAAACTGTATTTTTTACTGCCTTTTTTTTCCACCACATTAAAAATTTTGTACCAGGCTTGAACTTTAGTCCCTAACCTATCATCTTCATAGAATACACAAATGCAATTGGAAGCACAAGCATGAGTTATAGCCCTTCAGACACATGCCTCAATACTCCTGATCATATTAAATGATATTTCACATCTGCAAGCCTCCTGTGAGTGTGAATACAAACTCAGTGGAAGCTAAGGTTGAGGCACCTTCTCACAGTCCTGCAAGGGATGCTTGGACCAGAAGGTATGTTCTGCATCGCAAGCACTTAAGCCAGTCTGTGCTGCTTAGGGATGGACCATCTAGAAACCTTTTAGGAATTCCAGTCCTGCCTGAGGTGCTGGATGCTACAGGCATGACTGAACCCCCATTTATGACTCACTACCGTGTTGACAGTGGCTTGCCATTCATCCTCATATCATTCTCAACACATGACATGTTCAGTTAAAAGTAAAGAATACTTTTTACTACCACCACAAAAGATACAAAAATAATTGCTCTGTTTAGAGAACACTGAACAGAAACAACACAAAGCTAAAAAAGTTTTTAATTGTCCTCCAGGAGGTCTTCTTTTTACCCAGCCAAAACATTTACCGAATGCTTATAGAGTTCTCATGGCTTGCATCCAATCTTTCAGCAAGACCCTTGCTGTGGGCATTGCTTCAACCATACAGAATAGTGACTTGGGGACTCATCTGTCCTTATGTCCCTGTTTTCTCCTTGCTGTTACATTCAGATATAAGACCCTTCCCCTCCCAGTTTCCTGTCATACAGACAGCAATTTATAAAAACTGACAAGTTTGGCACTTTCCCACGGGATTAGTGAATGCATCGGCTTCAGAAATGCTGGTTATAGCTATACACTCTTAGACAGAGAACAACACTTTTTTTATTTAATTGAAATGCAAATGCAAAGCCTAAAACCTAATCCTCCACTAAATGATAAACATATTGTTTTGTCCGATGTGATGGAACTTCTTCAGCAATCTGGTATGACAGCACTCAAACTTTAAAACCCCATACTCTGAAAAGTGTATCATAAGGGCATCAGTTGGCAATCATAACTTAGGCAAATGAATAAAGTAAAACATACTTCTGAAGAAAACACATGCAATTTGCCAGTAGTAAATGATGTCTAGTAATTTAATCTATAACTAGTCATAGTAAATCATCTCTAATCTTGATCTGCTGGGACAGGAAAATCATGACAACAAAACCATGAGTATTTGGGATGGATGATGGGCAGAGCATATCAAAACTGACTTTTGTTTCATCCATAGAATATAGTCTAGAAAGGAGTAGGAAGAGCTACTTCATAACAGCCTGATGGTGGTTTTTTCATCTATGCAGAAAAAAAAAAAAAAGAAAAATTATAGTCATCTTATTTCACAGCTCAATACCAAAGGTTCCAGCTATGGAAATCAGTCGTCTTAGGCATTTGTTGAAGACTCTCATTTAGCACAAAGCAATACTGAAACTGTTACCACAATTCAGGTAAGAATCTACCTGCAGAAAACTGTCAAATGAGTATTGCTGTCATTACTGATGATGTAGGAAGGTTTCATACATAACTTCTGGCTGCATGAGTAAAACTATGATACGCAGATGCACAGGTGGCACATGAATTCATCCAGTGAGAGGTACAACAGGCACTGACAGGAGGTGAGGAAAGACAGGAAGGTCCAGGAACAGTGCATGTCTGTTTGAAAAGGAACTGGAAGCAAATGAGGCATGGAAAGGTTTATGCCTGTTCTAGATGATCCAGCTGCAGAGGGAAAACATTAATCAGCTAGTGTTTCCTGATTTAGCCAATTAAAAGGTAAAAACAGTTCAACAGAGAAAGGTTAGAAACTAAAAATAAGCATGAAGATAACATTATAAATGAAAAAGATAAACCCAAAATGGGACTGAGAGGAGCAAGAAGCTGGATCCACCTTTTCCAGAGGAAATGAGAGCTCAGTTTCTTGGCATATGCACACATAGACACCTCCCTCTCTGCAGGGGCCACTTTGGGCCATACCATCATGAGAACTTCTGCAGGCCACAGGCCATCCTGGTGCACATTGCTGAGATAACCTCTGCTCAGCACACTGAGAGCAGAAGAGAGCATTTAAAGGGACTTCAAGCAAAAGGATCGGCACTTTCACATTTGCAAATGCTGTCCAAACCCCTGTGAAAAGGAAATCAGTGCATTAGCCACAGTACCACAAAACTGCTGTACACATGACAGGACCATGTTTAGGTTATCAGTCTAAGCAGTGGTCTGTTCCTACCAGCTTATCTTCCATCTCTGGGAAAAAAGCTTCCAGATTGCTGGATGCAACTCTGAAAACACTGGCACAAGGACTAGAGGGTAACATTGACAGTACTTCTACTGAGCTTTACTGGACAAAAGGAAATTGCCCATCTGCAAACAGGTACAGAAAACTGGAAAATGGAAGAACAGATCTTTAGCTCATCAACTTTCAAATTACAGAGAACTGGTGTTCAGAACTGAACCTGTACAAAACCAGTCATGAATAAATGCAAGGCAGTATGTATCCTGGACTGCTGCCTTCAGGAAAGGAAAAAAGAAAAGTAACAGCAAAACCGAAGATACTAACCGAGGGAACACTGAGACCTGGCCTTTCTTTGTAAGGCTGGGTTTCCAGACCACCGCGTCTTACATGCTTTGAAGACACAACTCCATCTGCTACCTCGCACTGCCCCTACCTCACTGGTACAGACCCGCACACTTAGGCAGTACAACAGGAAGCAGGATACACTGATGAGCTCCCTATTCACTTTCCTATGGCAGAATGCTGTAATTCTCTGCAGTGCAGGGGTACCAAAGTTAGAATGAAGCACCTTAAAGGCAAAACACAAGCTGTATCCTGCTAATGATTACTAGAAAAGTCTCCAACTTATTTAATAAGTTCTATAAAGCTGAGAGAAAAAAAATGCATTTCCATGTCATACTGCCAATTAAAAATAGAGAACAGAAGTGGAACAGTATCATTTATTCTTGTGGGCTTCATTTATGTGAGCAGGAGCTGTTTTTAGTCATCATCTGGATGATATTTTCTTCTCTGTAAAAAGTTGCAAGCTTCACAACCAGGGCAATTATTTGAGTGCCGGATGCATTTCTCAGTTTCCCCGCCACTTAACAACAGAAAATGAACCTAAAATGAGTAATAGAAGTTTTTCATGGCCACAACTTTAATACATATTTGCACCAGTAACGCTTCTTATATACACGCTATTGTTGCTGATTAACTCTTTTGTTCTTTGCAGTTACACATGCCACTAAATTTATGTCATCAAGGGTGGCTGTCATCCAGCCACTAACCAGTGCCATATTACACAACTTTATTTTTATAAAGCTCCAGTTTATGTTGTTTTCCGTGCATTTTTATATTGATTCTGGTGCTTCCTGAGATGGAGCTTGCAAAGCCTCTCCTGTCAAAACAGCTTAGGGGCATGAAAAAGAAAAGGTGACAAATTAGTGAGCAGATGCTGGCCTCAGGTGAAATTTATCTGAGCCAACAAGGGGTAAGTAGTTAAATACACTAGATCATCAGGGACAACACAGTGAAAATAGTTAACTTCATTTTTTATGTATGCATCTGAAAATGGCACGTTATGCAGTAAAAAAATGTAGAGACTCGGCAAAGAGAGGTCTTTGTTCCTCATTATGCATTTTTGAGAGCTTCTGAAGCATGACAGTAAAGACAGAAAGATTTTCAAAAGGTTTCATAGGCTGGTTATTTCTTTGTATGTGAGTATGCTGCTTTTCTGTTTTGCATAACCACTATTTTCCTCTCTATATTTTTTACTTAAATGAAAAAAGCCTGCCCTGCTACTTAACTAGAAAGAGATAAAAGTAAGGCTTAAACTGTAATAATCACACATATGTAAATAAAAAGCATTGGATTGTATAAGCATCAGGGAACACAATGACCAATGACAGCTTTTAGGGCATCAGGATTTGGGTCCTTTAGAGTAATGAATTTCTACTTCCCCATTTCTGACATATAATTTGAGCTAATAACATGAATATGCAAGTCAAATTCCATTTTTGCACAGCACAGGCCAGAGACTTCTGAACTAAACAACACTGACCAGTTAAAGCTAGCTTCATATTTGCAACCCAGAATTGTGCCACATTGCTATGACAGTGCAATGGGACTTGGAGACCCTTCCCCAGCTCCTGGTTCAGCTGCAATAGTGAGCACATCATGTAGGCATGAGTTCTCTCTCTCTTACAGAGGGATTTAAATGGCTAAAATCATAGCAATATAAGCCAGTCCTGAATAGCTTTATTACAAATATTAGGAAGATAGTTGATTTACTACAGAGAAACTTGAAGATTGCATGAATGGAGCCTTCCTGAAGCAACAAGCAGTGGTCTAGGCATACCAGTCTTCCAGGAAAGCTGAATGATGACAAGCACCCTGCACAAAGCCTTTCAAGGCTTTACAGTATTGAGGTAATTTATTGTTGAAATCAATAAAAGTGCAAAAAACTTAAATATCTGTAGTGTGTAATTCTATTCTCAAGGAAAAAACTAGCATGAGTTCAGAATTACTTCTGTGGCCAGCAATGAATCACCTAAAATTCTGTGGTACGGAACTTGAAAAATTAAAGAATGTATGGGAGGACGGGGGGAGATTTTCCAGTTGGGTAGCAAGAAAGCACTTAACAATACTTATTTTTAGATCTTTTGCTTCCTGGTCACTTAGGCTTAACTGCAATTTGCAAAGTTAACTACCTGTGCTGAAGCTCCTTTTGTTCTTTTCCTCTGACTATTCTCCCTCATATTATTCTTTGATGAGACAGAGACCTGACTCACTCTTTCACACTTCATAGAAACTCCACTTATTCTACCAGCTATAGAATTAAATAAGGACAGCATATTCTCCCCCATTTGCTTTAAATTCCCTTCTGTCACACTGTCGGTTGGGTTAGCTGACAGTTTGGTGTCAGCATATAGCATGGGAAAACCATACCCACTGATACAAACATACTCCCAACCCCTTTGGTGGGCCCAATTCTGAATCCTCACCAAAGCAATGATTTATTTACTAATGGATGCTTTTCTTTTCCAAGAAGGGAGCCACAACTAAAACAACCACAACAGCTGGGGTTTTTTTCTGATCCTTTGCATAGGTTAGTGAGGACATGATCCTATGAATGGACACCTGTATTTAACATATAGACTAAAAGTACAGATTCTGTTAGTTTTCTATTTAGGAAGCATGACAAAAGAGATACTAAAAGAATAGTAAAACAAATGCACCACTGGATGCAAGTTTCCACTCCAGGCCTCTACCTTCCCTATTCTACTAAGCAAGAATTTACAAAGACAGCGGCAACAGAGCTCCACTCATACTCAAGACAAACCACAAGCCAACTCTGCAACAGAGCAACACTACTCCATTAACTCAGACCTTGAGTTTAGCAGGTCTTTAAGAACCCTCTGTCAATGTTTTCATATATACCAAGAGAGAAGATCAACCCTGAAGCAGTTGCACTACAGTTCTGCTTGCTGCAAGGCCAAGACATGATAGAAGACAACTGCAAGCAAGCAAGGTTTACTCCTGCTGATAAGGCACTGTGCTCCTCCTTTTGCCATTAAAATACCACCACCACCAGCAGCTATTCACAAAATCACAGAACATTCTGAGCTGGAAGGAACTCACAAGGATCATCAAGTCCATCTCTTACAGGAATGGCCAATATGGGGATCAAATCCACAACCTTGGTGTTACTAGCACCATGCTTTAAACAACTGAGCTGATCTCAGGGTCTTACCCTACCTAAGGCTTTAAAGCTAAGTCTGGGAATGTTTTGTCCTTACTAATCCTGCCCACTACTAGAGCTTTCCACACTAACAGTAGTATTATACATGCAGGGTTGCCATACGTTGTTTGGATTTATGATCTTGCAGAGCCGTGCACATTTCTGCCAAGACATCTGGTAGTATAATCCTGCTTGGCTGGCAAGCTGCTAAGGAGTGTTAAAATTTCATGATAGAGTAAAATCAGCCTCCTTTTTCATCTCCCTTCCCTAATGCTGTTTGTATACGTTCTGAGGTGCATTGCCAGACATTGCCACCTTCCCTTGGGGTGGGGTGGGGCAGAAAACATTTCATTCAAGGTTGAACATTCTGTGGAGAAGGAGGGCAAAAGGCAGCAAGGGAAGTTAAAAGCAACTTCTGTCAGGCTTCTCTTGGCTGCAGCACAAGCCTGAAAGCTTCACCTAGCAGAAAGTCATCTGTTACATCCAATTTGTATTTGACAGTCAGTAGATTAGTACTGCATCATTGTTTTATGGATAACCAGGTTCTCACTTGTACTTCAAGCAGTATTATCAACATTAGGTGCCAGACAATAGACATGACAGAACACCCTAGGATAATTCATTTTAATCAGTTGTTCAATTTAGGGTTATTTTTATTGCTACAAAAAAACCCAAACAGAAAAACCAACTTATTTCCTATACTGTGAGAGCCATCATCTCTTTCTTAATTTCAATGGAAATTAAAGAAAGGGGGGGGGGGGGGTGTAGGCTTTTGTCATAGATTTATCAGTTAAGTGTTCATCCTCCTTCTTGACTGGAGAGGAGTAGGACAAAGCATTATTTCAGGAAAATAACTTGTATTTGATGGAAGTTACATCTTACCATAACGACACATTCTTTAGCTCTGTACTCTTTTCTGTAAAAACAAGACCCCATGCAGACAGTCAGAGGAGTAGAGATCAGGATTAGCATGTATGATCTGAGTCCAACAAGTACAACAGACTAGAAGACAAGAATGTACCTCCTCAGTCCAAGGCCCTCATTTAATCTGGTCCTGGCTATCTGGAGAGTCTGGCCTCTCTACACTGTCTGGAGAAAGCTCCCTACTCAGCTGTCCCTTTTACTACTGCATAACCTGTCCCACTCCAGGGTGCACCAGTACATAATGGCAGTTCCTGCATCTTTGAAGGGAAGAGGAGCAGACGACTAGTAATCGATAGCTATCATGAACACTCTTTCCAAAGGTGTCTTATTTTCTTACCCAACCAGGCTAACTGCACACTGAAAAATGAAAGTCTGATTAACGTTACCACCAATTTTCCAGCTTCTTTTCGTTTGATTCCCCGAGGCTTGCCATGGACAGACAAGTATTTGCACTGCCTTCTATTGTGCCTCTTCAGTTACACACAGAAAGAAAGGTGTATAGAGGGAACTAGTCTCAAAAGCACAAACTGTTGATTTAGCCCTTATTTTCTCCCTAACAAGACCCTTCTTGAAGCTGGAATCAGTACTGATGGAAGAAGATAACTCAAGCTCTGGCTACTGAAGTCAGAGTAGCTGCCATGCCAATACATATCTGCCTCACATTTTATCACCAAACCAAAGGTTTTTTTAGCTATCCAGCAGAACAGGAAATTGGGGTTCTAGCCATCTCTAAAGTAGCAAAGAATTAAAACAGACTTTGTCTTATCCTTTAACTCCTTTTTCTACTTGCAGTATCCCACAATCTTGAAAAACTGCTCCTCCAAAATTTATGCTGTGTTGCATCATCTATATGTTGAAACTGAAGCATCTGCTAATAAAACTCTATTTTCTCTCCTCCAGCTTTAGAAAGTTTAGACGATCCTGAATCAGAAGTGTTTAAATCTCTGTCAACTAATTACAGCTGCAGAGGTGGAACAGAACACCATGTAGGCAGCAGACTCTTCGTCTTGTCTCACCCTCAAAGCAATGAAGAGATCAACAGCTCTGTAGGAGATGATGGGATCACTGCAGTATTTGTTAATCCCCACTTTACACTGCTTTAACCTATTTCACATTAATTGCTGCATTTATATTTTACAAGGCCAATGTACTACTTCTTGGACAAGCAAGTTTTTGACACCAGAGTGTTGCTTTCTGGCAGGAATGTGCATCTTGGCAGACAACTTTAGAACAGCACATATTTAAAGCTGCACAGAGACAGGAATACAAACATACAAGATGCTCCAAACTAGAGAGGCCCAACATTAGAAGCACTTCAGCCTGTCATTAACCTCTGTCTGAGAGACTACCAAAGCTCAGTACAATTTCTGAGTTTTTGCAATGAAAAATGTCTGCTAGGAGACACCAGCTCCCCTTTTTGAAGAAATTAGGTGTTCACTTGAGCAAATCATTAGTGAATTTAACCAGCCATTTAAAGATAACACTCAATGCCTTTAGGTCTCAGTGAAGCCTCTGAAATGCCAATGATGAGCATCAGTAGGCACTAGTCCATCTTGAAGTCTTTGAATTTAATGTCATCAAGTTGTATCAAGGCAAGTCCATACGGAAAATGTCCCATTTGCAGTCTGTGCAATTTAAATATATCTATATATACACACACATACACACATACATATATATATTTATAAAATTATAGCTCAGCAAGGCCTTTTAAGACCTGATTTTCCAGACAATAAGCCTGGAAGCCCAGAGCAAGCAAAGCAGGAAACTGTCTGGGGAATAGAGATATGTCATAGAGACACTGCTAAAAAGCATAATTCTATCTACTGTCAATAAAACTCTGAAAAACTTTGCTTCTTTCAAATAAAAAGGAGAGAGGTAAAACACAACACTTTTGAGAGCAATATCTGAGCTTCTTGGATGCTCCTTCTGAACTCTGGGTCATCACCTGGAACATTCTTCAGCAGGAACAGAGCCATGTGCCATGGTTTTGCAGTTACTTGCAAACGAACCACAGAATTACCAGCAGGTAGTTCTAAACAGGAAAAATGTACATTTCAAAAATTGCAGATTGAAGAGAAATGATCCACTTTCCTGCAGAAAGAAGGCTAACCTTAATTCAGTCATAAATTTTTGAGACCTTTATTAATAACTGTTTGGAAGCAGATCTACTTTGTTCCTGCCTCTATAGAGACAGAGTTAAGGAAAACCATTCACACGCTGAATGCTTTTCCAGCTAAGCCAGTTTTTAAATGACATTTGGCCACTAAGCATGGGTGGAGTCAGACTTACAGTGCTGTCAGGGAGCAGCAAGGGCCATCTGCTCCTGAAGGGCAGGCGAGACAGGAGAGGAAAGTGGCCCCATACAGGCTGCATCCTCACCGATGGGACACAGTCACACAGGGCAGGAACTGACAGGTAAAGCCTGGTATGGGTAACATGGTCCATCCATGGCATCAGACCTGGCAAAGTGATGAACTGGGTCTGGGATCTGATCAGGGAATCCAGTCAGGAGCTAAATGAGACACGGCCAGAGACAGGACAGGAAACAAGGCTACAACAGCGCTCCAGAGACCATCCAGGAGACAAAAGACCTACAGCATTATGCTGCACACCAACAGAAGTGGCTCCAGTAGCCCCAGCTCTGAAACCAGGACAAACCTGTCTGATGGAAAAACTGCTTTCTTTTTCCCTCTCATATTGCATGAGAACTGGAGAGGCTAACACATTCTGATGGTTTTGTCTGGGGTAGAGTTAATTTTCTTCACAGTAGCTGGCATGAGGCTGTGTTTTGGATTTGTGTTGGGAAGTGTTGATAACACAGGTATTTTTTAGTTACTGCTGAGCAGTTCTTTCACAGTCAAGGCCTTTTCTGCTTCTCAGAACACCCCACCAGCAAATATACTGTGGGTGCACAAGAATTTAGGTGGGGACACAGCCCTGACAGCTGAGCCCAACTGATCCAGGGAATATCCCAGACCACAGTGTCATGCTCAGCAACAGTAGAACCAGAGGGAATGTTGGTGGAGGAGTTGCTGCTGCAGGACTGGCTAGGCATCAGTCAGTTTTTGGTGAGAAAGTGTTTTCTATAGCAACACTTGTCTTTCTTGGGGTTTATGTCTCTCTCCTTGTTATTTTCCTTTTCATTACAATGTATTACTATTATATTTCGATTATTAAATTATTCTTATCTCAGCCCACAAGTTTTCTCACCTTTGCCTTTCTAATTCTCTTCCCCCCATTTTGCTGGAGAAGAAGAGTGAGGGAGCAGCTGTGTAGCTGTGTCATGCCTAGTTGCCAGCTGGTGTTAAAACATGACACAGCCACAAAGAGCATGCTGCCATAAGGGAAGAAATAAAACCAGATAGTAAACAGGAAGGTATGGTGAAAGAGAACAACTATCTCTAAATTATGATGACATTACAAGCAGAGAGAAAACCCACTCCAGCCTCTACTGGAGTAAACTGGTTTTCTGTTTTCCCCCACTCTACTCCATGACTCCCTTGTCCCTGAAGGATGAGCAATAGCCCTGCAGAAGGAAAGAGTGGCTACCATTAATGCTCCAGATAAGCAAAACACTGCATAATAGCCAGAATCAACTGATGTCTTAGAGCAAGGGAACATGAGATGCTGGTAATTTGAGTGCATATAAATGGAAAAGAAAGTACTTCTGTAAGAGTTCAAAACATAGCCTACTCTTGAAAAGACACTTCCAAGAGCAGTCACCAGCTTAAACAGAACTAAGAGCCTGTATTTACTTCTCTCTCCTCCTCCTCCTTCTCCTCCCAAAAATCACAGTTTTCCCCAACTAAAGAATGTTTAGACCTATATTTCAACAGATTGCTCCCATGGGAGCAAGGGTTCTTGCAGTGCATAGTCAGTACTAGATTGAAAGGCATTTTCCATTCATCCAATTTAACTGGAATAGGACAGTTACACATACCAACCAATATGAGTTTTCTACTAAATGGAACTCATAAATCAATATAGTTGTCCCTTGCAATGATAATAAACATGCCACTCACCGATCCAGAGCATCAAATCAAGACCTTACAAGGTTACCCCTGAGACAAAAACCAGCAATGTTACAAGGGCTAAGTTGTTGCTCTTTTCTCCCCTGCTGCTACAGATACAGGGACCCTTTGTTCAGAGGACACAGAAAGCAAAGGGAGAAAGGGAGGAGGATTGATGATGCATACAACAATAATAAACACTGCTCTTTTCTGTTACTAGAACACCTGCTGCCTCCATCAGTTCAGGCTCATCCATTATGCAGCACGCCAGGCTCAACAGCTACAGAAGCATCAGCTCTGAAGACATGACCGACCTGACCAAAGAGTGAAGCACAGAATGAACATCTCTCATTATCAAATCGATGAGCTGCACTCATTCTCTGCCCTGCATATTGCTGGGGGAAACAAATACTAGGAACAATTAGATTAAGTATTTGGTTCAAACATACTCAGAGGAATAAAAGAAATTTGTCCTCAACAAAATTTATCCATTTAGCCTTATAGAAAATAGTTTCCTGAAGAGAGAAGAAAACCCAGCAAATATTTTAACTACGGTTGCTTTTATTTTTACTCTTAGTGGAAATCAAGTAAGATCTAAAATGGATTGGAAGGAATGTAATTATTTCTCCATAATACTTTAAGAGTGGAAAAGGAGGCTATTAAAAATACGCCTAACATTTCCAATCTAAACAATAAGAACTGCAAGTTTCAAAACACTTGCTACAGTTCTACAATTCCAAGAAACTTTTTGAGTTGGCTGCTCTTCTGACAGAATCAGACCTGTCCCAAGGACATTTTCACCCTTTCCTACCAATCCAGAATACTTCACTCGTGTCAAGAGGGCAACTCAAATGTGCATTAAACATGAATCACTGGCAGAAATCAACATTGAAAAACACCTTTAAATAATATCAGAGTTGGTTTGCAAAGCACCTTTAAGAATTAGCTGATTAATTTGCAACTGTCAGCTGTCAAAATGAGAGGGAAAAATATGACGGATTGAAGTTCTTTATCAGCACACTGGTTTTGCATATACCTGCTGACACTCATACACTGAGCAGCAACCTTCTTCAAATCTGAAATCAAAAAAAAAATCCATAAATCTTGAAACCTGTCATTAATTAATCATACAACTATATAAAAAGGGAAATAGTTTCTTTATGTTACTTTCCTAAATTACTTGTTTTCAAATTTCACATATTATTCAAGTAGATGAAATTAAAGGCAAATGAATATCAAAAACTTTCTCTGTTCCATTTAAAAAACATATAGTACTGACAATGTCATGTGACACTCATCAGTAATATTGTACATGCAACCATGGATGAGCACTGCTGTCATACAAATTGGAAAATGAACCACAACTGTCAGAACAGGAATATCTGCCTAATCTACAAGCAAAATTATATACAAACAAAACAAAATAGAACAGAACAAAAAAAAGCCAACCAACCCAAAATTCAAGCAAAAACCAAAAAAATCCCACCACACCCCCCACAACAATACACCCCTAACCCCAAAATAAATCTAAAAAAGGCAAACAAAGCCCACAATTTATTTATTAATCTAAATAATACAGATATTCTGTGTATTAACGACAACACTCTTTTGAGAGATGAATTGTATTTCTCTCCCCTTGTTTTTATATGTGACAAGGAACCTGCATGACAGGAGGAGCTTTGTTGCTGAATTCAGATGCTCATACAGTTTTTCAATCCTGACAGTCTGCAAGTTCACCAAAGCCATATTAAAAGCTAAGATAACCTCTGTGATGTTTTAAAAGGGAAAGCTCAGGAAGAACCCAAAGCTTCTTCCTCTGGATAAAATTGTCTCTTGCAATCAGCTGACTCTTTAAGGTTCAAATTCTAAGTCTCTCATGCTAAATATTGCCCAGCTTAGGCTGGAAAAAGCAGTCACCTATAGCAAGCTACCAGGAACAGCTGTCTGATAACAGCCTGTCATCTAGAATTAAGGGGAAGTACTTAAGACTTCCCATGAGAGGGGGAAAAGAAAAGGAAAAGCACCAAAAAAGAAACTGACACAGGTTTATTTGCTATGAAAGCATCAGTTGCCACCTCACAGAAATTTGGACAGTTTCATTTTAACAGTCAATCCAATTTCTGAATGTTTCCTCATTTTTTCACTCCACAACTAGGGGCGGGTTGCTCAGCAGAATATGAAAAGGTTTATGCAGAGTTGGAGAGGCTGATGGAAATCCAGTGTTATTTTGCCAACACTGATCTTTTGAGACATTTGCAACCATCACATGACTTAGCTATGCCAGTTAACCTGTCTTAAAGTTATCTTTTCTTCTGGTCCTACTATTGCTGGTTTTGTACATGATGAGAGGCACCAAGTATCTGAGTAGGAGCCGGCTCATTTTAGCCAAACAGGAATATCAGCACACTCTCCAATCATCTGTTTTTACCATACGCTGCAAAGTTGGTCAAATAACTTTAAGTCCAGTGGTTTTGTAGTGGTTTGCATACTCTGCACTCTGACTCCACATTCTAAAAAACTGCCAAGAATTTCCTCCCAATTAGCTTGAAGTGATACTTGTTTATACTCATCATTCTCTGCCTTTCAAAACATCACTGATTTTTACCCCTCAGCAATAAAACAAAATATTATGTTAAAAAAGAGAAAGTTAATCTTCCTGCTGCCTCAACTCATGGTGGATGGCAGAGGAAAGGAAGCAGGAGGAAGAGAAGGGCTAGCAGTGCTAGATGCCTTAATTGCATAGCATTGCATCCCATAAATTTTGTGCATATCACTTTCAGATGAAGTTTGATGAATTTCTCTGCTTTCTCAAAGTTTTGACTTGGGCAAAAATAAGAGAAGACACGAGGATAAAAATAAAGATGCAGACAGAAAGTACTTTATGCATTAGGAGATACATATAAGTCCTTTTGATGCAGGTTTCCTACAGAAAAGCACAGCTGCTCTCTCCAAAAGTCACAAAATCCATGTTCATCCAAACTCCAGCAACACAAGAAGACTTATTCTAGTGATTTAAGTTTTATCTTGATGAGCTGACACCATATAATGCATTAGCACAAAATTATCAAGTTAAATAAACTACGTCTCAAGAGTTATTTTTATCTTCTTATTGCCTGTCTAAAAAATTATTATATAATGGAACAAAGTTAGGTGTCTATTATTATGAAAAAAACCAGATTCAACATCAGAAAAAGTAACACTATTTTTGTATGTTGTGCATCGAAACCACAAGCCAGCAAGCACTAGAATTTTTTCCAAGACTAATAAAAGTTAAGTTACTTTGCGGTCTTTGGTTACTGGGTTAAAACCAGATATGCTGCTTTAAAACTTTTGTCTTTATGTAGCAGGGTTTACAGTTTAAACCAGACAGCAAATGCAAATGAACATTTTAGACATTTGAAACTGGGTTTTAAACACTGTTCAGCACCTCTCTACCTAGGTCTGAACTGTTTTTCGAGCCACCTTACAAAAGCACATTTTCTTCCTGATTCAGTCATGCCATTTTCTCCTACCTCCTCTCCAGCTTAACTCCAGCCAATAGGCCTCTTGTTAGAGCAACTGAAGCAGGATTATCTAGAGACAAGCTTCAGATTAACTGACCTTGGTGTTTTCACATTTTAGTGGCATTCATTTGTGCTTCAAATAGCAAGGGAAGATGGAATTGCCCTCTCTAAAGTCAAAACTATAAATTGGTATTGAATAGGCAAATTAAATAACAAATATCCTGTCCCTTGCTACATCATCAATAGACGGTGATGTCTTTTGCAGACCTTGTAAGCAGAAGCAGTCCACGACACGTACATTCACAAATCTGCCATTTGCATCTTCTATAACACTTTGCAAGCCAACCCTTGTGGAGCTGGGCAAAGGCTCTTTCTGTGATGAAATTCAAGATCTTTTTCCAGACTTGTCCAGGGCAAGTCACTGACCCACATGATCACACAGCACCCATTTTTCCTGTGATTTATTCTTATGAAATAAAACCCATGTGGATAATGAGAACAAACCCAGTAAACAGAAAGACCAGAAATCCAAGCTGATGCATTGAGATGAGCAGTCACAATAGTGTGGAGATGAACCTAAAATTGCAAATGCAAAGCTTGTTTCAGTCTATTCCTAATGCCAGCTCATGATTCTTTTACCTTCACTGAAATTGTCGTGACCCTCTTCAAACCTCTCATTCGCTGTTGTCACCCATGTACCCTTTTTGATTATTTCACTCTTGCTATTGTAGTCACAGTAACACATTTCCTCTACTTTATCCAGTTTTCTACGCTAAGAATAGAAAAGAGGTATTTCGACTCAGAAGAGGAAACTAATGTCTAGATAAATATCCCTTGAGCTTCCAGTTTGGTTTCTCATTAATTTTGAGTTAGGCATGTGGTATTTGATCCCAAGGTAATAACAACCATCCCGCCTTCTATTAACATTAGTGAAAACTAAGCCCTTCAGTTCTCAACAGGGAACTAACTGTGTCTTAACCAGTTCAGCTATTTGGAGATCATTTCTGTACCAGAGTTAGAGAAGGTGCTACTGTCTACAGCTAGTAACTCTCACACAGGGCAAGAAAGTTGAGATTTGCTGCTTCTTCCAAGTGCCCTAAAACAAACAAATCCTTTGTTCCTTCCCCTTGCAGTAACAGGAGTGACCAGATGGGAAAAATCAAACAAAGGTTTTCCGGATTATATCCATTTCATTGTAAACTCATGGTCTTCTTCAAGTCATTGCTAGATCTTGCACAGTTTCTCGATGGCCTTAAGCACAAAAGTCTACCAATAATCATTTTTATATCTATTTACATAAAAGCCTTTTAAGTCTTCATATCGTTGGTTTGCATTCATTCAACAGTTAAATACAACCAACAATTTAACATACAAGATGATCTCTCTAACTAACACATTTTACAGGATTTATCAGTTTGCAAATTCACAGAGCAGCCTCCCAGGGACCAACACTTACATGTCTCACAATCAAAACAAACAACATCTGCAGTCCTCAAAAGATACTTAGTAAACAAAACAAGGTGTGTGCTGACTGCAGCATTAGCATAAACAAATACCAGTCCAATAATTTTTTTCCCACACTTTAGAAGTCAGGACTGTTTCCAGACTCTCAGGAACACAATACAACCTGAATCTCTGCTCAAAGTCGTCTTAATGCTGGGAGATCAACCTCTAAAAAGGGACTCTCAACCAGTACCTGTCTGAATTTAAAAAAAATAGCAACTTGACATAGCCACAGAACAAGATAATAATGAGGCTGTTTGTAATTAGGGAAAAAAAGAAACACGAGCAATAAACCTGCCAGCTCTAGGGCTGATTGCAGCCCCAGAGAGTAGGAGAGAGTTGAGAAATACTGGCAGAGCCTCCCAGCATAAAGGCTGAGGGTGTGAGAAAGGAGAGGAAGTGGAAAGCGAAAGGGCAGTGGCTCCCCATCCCCTTCCAAGACTTTCATCTGCAGAGCATCTGCACACATTGGTGAGCCCAGGAGGTTATGCTGTTAACAAACTGTTTGCAGCTCGTGTCCATGTCTGCGATGCGTGTGTGACTAAACAGGTCCTGATGCAGGACGGGAGGCAGCTGACTCAAATCACAGACTTCAGTCTCATCGATATCAGTGGTTGCCACATCCAAGCAGTGTTAAGTAACAGTATTAAAAATGTTCAATTCTATTTTTATATTCATTAAATCTTTAAAAAACAAGCAGCAAATTAAAAAAGTCTGAAGAACTTAACTGGTTTTGAACTCTGAGCATAACTTGTTCTGAAGATTTTTGAAGGAAGATGAGAAATAAAAACAAATTTAAATTTTAAAAATGTGTTTGGAAACATTTCAGCTGCTTTTCTTTCTAGTATTTCACACGTAACTATTTGTGGTTTAGATAGGAATTTTTAATATTCATTTGATTCAATGAACAGATGCCAAAGCATCATCTCAAAATTCTGTTTAAGAGTTTAATTTATTTTTGAAAAGAAGCTAATAGGTTTTAAATATCTAACTCCTATTCAGAAAAAAGCCCAGAACAAAACTCAGCCAAAGGTCAGGCTTGTTAAACACATATATCTGTGAAAGTCAGATCAAAATAGTGCTTCCTGCAATTAAAACATTTTCCACATTTCCCACTGGACTCAAAAATCAGGTTTTTTTTCTATTGGAACAGAGTGCAAAAATGAACTCTTTTCTAAAACTGTAAGTTTAGAAACATCCAGATGTGCAACTCCTGAACTACATAGAACCACACCAAACATATGCATGCTTTGGAGAGGTCATCCCCCCTCCCATACCCTAGTTACTCATATGACCAAGGCATGAGATAAAAGCAGTTATCTGATCCAAAAGTCAGGAAATGGGCAATTCCCCCTTACACTCTCAGCCTAAACCAGATGCCTGAGCCTGCATTCCCGCAGCTTCCTCAGCCACTGCCAGACTAGACCCTCCCAGCACCACCCCGAGCTCTGCTGGAGACCTCTGGGGGCCACGGTCATTCCACCTCCCACCACCATCAGCTCCTGCTGATGCTCCCTTTCCTAATGCCACCACCAGATGCTGAAACGAACCTTGCAGCCACCCCTAGGCTGACTTGTGAGGGTCATCAATGAATCCTAGAGCAAACTGGAACTCAGCTGAAGGAGGGTAAACATTACTGCCAAAACAAGTTCTTCTGGAGTGATGATGCTTAAGACAAGGTCCAGTTTGCACCTCAGCCATGAGCTGCTTAGCTTAGACAAAGATCTCAGCGTATCAATCATACAAACCTAGTTTCCTGGCCAGGATTTTCAGCCTCTCTTTGCATGCAGATTTATTTTGAGGTTTTTTGAATATTATATTTGAGGTCAGCTATTTAATCAGTATATTGTTTTACAAAACAATGCACCTCTTGCCAGCTCTTAAAATTTAGTTATTTTTCTGGATCAGTCTCTCCTGTAATATAGTTACTTTGCACAAATCAGGCCACCCAATTTGCAGGTATAAGCACTTATATATTTATTAGAGATGGAGGCACTCTTGACAAATTAAAAAACCTGTTCAAATCTGTCAGATTAAGTGGGACACACAGAGAAAGGAATGTAAGAATCTTGGACTAATAGCGCTGTAAAAACAGATGCTTAATCTCCTCAAATGTGTTATTCATTAAAAATAAGTAACTTCTGAAATTTGAGTATTTATTTGGAAGTTCCCTAAAACTACAGAAACAAACAAAAAGCTTTCTCTACAGTTAAGAGCTAAAATTTCTTTCCCTACATAGAATACAATGATCATTTTGTTGTAAGAAAATAATCTATGATTTAAACAAACTACTCTCAGTTCCTGAGGCTCCCACTAGTTATGCAGTTAAAAAACAGCCATGTAACCAGTGTGAAATACATTTCATGTACCAATTTGGATTTGCCATCTCAGTTACTCTCTCTGGAAACGAGCTTTTCTCTACTCAAATCAGAGACACCAATGACCAGCTTCATTTCTCACATTTTTGTTCCTCTCCCTTCCTAGAACAATTGTCACCTTCTGCAACAGCACTTTTCAGTCCTTCACAAAGCTATACAGACTTCAATTCAGTAGATACCAAGACCAAATCACAGCTGTCTACAGCACGTCATGTATCCTAGTGTGAATACAAAGAATATTCTGGTTAGCCTGTTACTACTCAAAATGCAGTGAGCTAGAACCAAGAGATGTAATGGCAGTCTGCACATTACCTTTCGAAGTAAATGCCCTCCCAACGAGTAAGAAAGAACATAAATATAAGTATTTCCTCCTCTACTATGATGGCAAAAGTTCTTCATCTTGCATTATTCCCAGGTGGCCACTTGTTTCATTTAGAGGCTCTACTGGAAAAATCCCTCAAGTTCAGAAAGGCCCTTAGAGGCCAAATCACCTCTGTCTCAAAGCTGAATCAAAATATTTCAAATTCAAAAGATTTCAGGTTTATTTAAAATCAAATTCAATACAATTCAAATATTTTGATTTTAACCATCGCCAAGAAACCCTCTCAACAGCAGCAGTCATTCTTCCCATAGTAAATCCAAAGAAAAGCACTCCAAAAATAATAATTTGAAAAATAAGGAAATAAGTTGTGCAACTTTTTCTGTAATTCTGCTCTAAGTTCCAGTACTCTCAGGGAACTAGCTTTGTTTTTATCAACTTTAAAAGCCCACACAAGCAGTTATACTGATGCAAAATGAAATCACCTTTTACACTGTCTTTGAAGGAATCACAGGAGGATGCATAGCAAGCACAGACCACTGAAGACCATGATTCCTTGCATGTCCACAGACACGGAAGCCAATAAACAGCCTCTTTCTGTATCAGCATTAGACAGACTGCCATGAAGGAGTCATCATGGGAGTGCTGGAGCTGTGCACCAACCCTCACTTTCCCAACCAGCCCCAAGGACCTGCCTCTGCACCTGGACACTCACAGAAGCTCCACCACCTCCCTCTCCTCCTCTATCCAGCCCTGCCTCCCCGAGGACAAACACCCAGCTCACCAGCCATCCAGAACCACACACAGGAGCATGTGGGGATGTTTTGCCCAAAAACTCTGGACTGGAGCCATTTAACTTTGAGACTTACTTGTTCAGGAAAGGTATCTAAAAGGGTCTTCTGAAAGTAGATTTTAAAAACTGAGATATGCACACATTGCTGTCTCTTTCTGCCCATCCTTTATACACCTTTAGGAGTTGAATTCAGCTAATTTGTGTTTCTAGTTGAAGTTATAAAATCCTTGTGCTGCAAACTCCCATGATAAGGAAGAGCAGTCCTTAGAGCTGAATATACTCTGACAGTTAACTTGTAAAAGATATACAACAAAACGTATTTAAAAAAAAAAGGTAAGTTGTCCTTTTTGTATGTCATGCAATTGTTATTTCTCCCTCAATTCCTCCAGTGAACTCTACAAAAAATTCTGGTGGCTACTTCACCACTCTATTCAAGCCCACAGTTTGCAATTTACTAAAGCCATAATAATTAGCTTTGGGAGACATGAAGTGTTTACCATGTATATTTAAATGATGCACTGTTTGTCCCAAGAAAGAACAGTAATATAGCAGAATTGCTTCACAAAGTATAAATGACAATTAAAGCATATCTGCTTAACAGTAGCATGCATCAGAGATCCATGTTTTTCACATGACAATCTTGGTCCAAAGCAGTTTATTGTAAAACTCCAACAATCCAACAACCCAACAAACAAGCCTATGCACTTTTCCCTTTAACTTACCCTTCAGAAAACATTCACCAATGCATTCTGTGTATTCTATGTCAGACAAAACCCAAGTATATAAAGATAAATATCTACATTTTCAATGCTTGCATTCGTGAAATCTCATTATTTTGTTCATCCTTAGCAGGTAACTAATTTCATCACCTTTAAGGCAAATTAATTTATATTCATTCAAGTTCCCTCGGTTCTATCCTCTATATCTAAAAATGTGCATTTAAAAACTTTTATTTAATTTTTCTCATCAATACTATGTCAGTTATGATACCATAAATATTACCTGAAGTCAAACCAGCATTTACTTCACCTGCATTCATTTAATGCTAGCTCTCCCAAATTCATGAAGGTGGCTGTCTGATAAAAGACTGAGCTCCTTAACAGAATCACTGCTGCAGACCATGGAAGCCACAGGGTAATTTTCAATGCCAAGCCGAAAAGAAATATCTTTGCACCCTCTTCTCAAAGAATCAGGTTAGTAGATTGCACATTTTGCAAACAATTTTACACAATTTGTATGTTACCGTCATTGTTTTGTTCTGTTTCTTGAGGGGCAGTACAAAAGATTTCTGAATTTCAAATTGTTTCTGCAGTGTCTCAGCCTGACTAGGCACACCATGGATTCTCCAAAGTGTTTTATTTAGAAGACAATATTGCAAAATGTACTCTGGCACATTCAACCTACTTTTCACGCTACAGAGTCACACTAAAACGATTAGGGGATTTCACCAGGATGCTGAGACGTTTACCTGGGATTCAGCAGCCGCCATATAATAGGACTAAAGCTATGCCGGGGGTGTTGCATGTGTGTGTGTTTTCATCCTTCTGAGCCTCCTTTATTAATTAAATTAATCATCCCTAATAGTAACTTGCTGGTGAATGCAAACTGTTCTTTTCAACATGGGAAAGACTAGTGTCTTGATCTTAAAAACCTTTGATCCTCCACACCAAGTGAATGCCCTTTTAATAAAGATTAAGTATTCCTTTTGCCACACAGACTGTGGGCTGGGGGAGGGCGGGCGGGGAATGTGTTGCTCTTTTCTTCTGCATTAGGGGTTGTTCTGTTGGAGGATTGCTAAAGAAATACCATCATTGTCATTGAGCTCTCAGTCACATCCTTCTCTCAGGCAAAGGCAATTTGCTACACCTGCTTTAGCTTGCAAAATGGACACTAAACACATCTCAGGTAAGGATGCCATCTAAAATTTGAAAGTCTCTGTAGAAGTATAGAATTGACTCTGAGCAAGTCAGCTGCATTTTATATCACATGCTTATATTACAACTCTCTTGATGCATATAAAGGATGAGATATACTTCCTATACAAATCTCTCATTTGACATCTAGCACCGACTGCTTTATTCAGTTTTCTCCAATTAGCAGAGTTATTCTCCATCCAATTAAAAGAACAGGGTATGTTTAGTCTATGGACCATTCTAGCACACCAGACAAAAGTCTTTTGTGATCAATGAGAAAATTCGCAGAGAATGCAGACAACATAATTATTTTGCATTATGTGTGAAATTTCAGATCATTAACCCCTTAGGAAGCAAGGCTTTCACACAGCTCCCCTGGACAGAGCTTTAGACAGGTCTTTCTTATCCACAGTAGGAGCAAATTAGCTCATCACCTAATGATGCAGCCTGCCTACTAGGGAAACAAAAGGGAAGAAAGTTCTCTGATGTCAGCCAACCTAGGAGCATCAGCCAAAAGAAGACAAAAGAAGAGTAGCAAGGCAATAAATACTGTTTTTCAATTTGCACTGATTAGGAGTAAATATAAAGGAAAAGCTAATTTAACCCCTCAACAATTCAAAACGCAGTTAACTGGCTGACAGAAAGTCTTTCTGTGTGAAGAGTGAGGAAATGAAGGGGTTGTTATCCGCAAGCAAGATAAAACTGAAAAGCCAACACCCTTGAAATACAGTTTAACAAGAAAAGAAAAATATATTCCCAATTGAAATTGAGTGTGTAATCAATTTTTTACCTACACGTGAAGTCTTTACTAGCAGTTTATTTTCAATTATATTTCAGAGATGACCTATTTCTGGTTTGCCATTACAACCTGTGTTAATAATGCTCCAATGAGCCTTGGGCTGAGACATCAGCTCTTCTTATATGGAATAGATTGCATGGTAGTAACTATACATACAGTCATGAGCTCTGTTTTGTACTAATTTTTAACTACCAACTCACACAGAGAAACTGTTTCTACTCTTAACTCGTTCACCCTCCTGTTCCTGAGACTGCTGAGCTATATGATTGTTAAAGACTGAGATGCATTTGGCACCAGAGGAGTTAAGTCAAAGGACACTAGCACAGGAACAGGCACTTCTAGATGGCGGTGACTGATATATGTTGAAAATGAGAGTGTTTCATCCTCTCTAGTCCTGCATTCTGAGGTCTCTACAAAACTACCCGAGTGCTGACAGCAGCCAAGATTTTGGCCACATCCATGTATAGCAAGTTTCCTCTCACAACTACAGTAGGCTCATAAATTTATACAGTGCTTTTCTGTGCACCTATTTCAGCTGAATTCAGGGTGGGTTTTTTTCATATCTTACTCATCTTCCAGCTACAAATGTGTGTGCAAACTCTGAACTGCAACACACTGATTTTTACTGGTGTTATTTGAAGGCTGAAATACACTTGTGCTGGGATTAGGTTCTCTCTCGGTGAATGAAGATATACTTGTGCTAGAATTAGGTTGTGAAGCGCAGTCAACTCCGCTGGAGAGGAAGGTCTAATAGGTTAGATAAACTAAGAGTAGGACCAATAGGACAGGCAAGTAGTAATGTTTCTCCTATCTGAACTCACATAACTTCTTGGGGGTACTGAAATACAACTAAAAAGACAAGGATGAAAACTCCAAACAATAAATTAACAGAGCACTTTTCAGCATTGTGTTTAGATATTATGCAGTAAGCCTGGAATGAAGACATGCACCAAATAAAGATGATCAATACTGACCAGCTGCCCTAGCTCTGGGCATCTTATACATTGTAAAAGAAGAAGACTGCTGGAAAAAGAGAGCCTATGGTGATGAGGTAAAGATCACTACTTAGGCTGTATGTTGGAAGGAAGATCAGAGAGGCAGTCTAAATACTAACATGAACTTCTGAGTGTTTAAATTTACTTTTTTTACTACAGCAATGCAAGTCATGTACAAATATTGAATATAAACTTAAAAGCCACTGATGAATGTAATACTTATGACATCTTATTAGAATGTCCACAAGTGAATATTGCCAGATCTTTTTTGAGCCATGGCAGAATTTGCACACAGAAATGCGAAGTATTCAATAAGCCCTAACAACTGCAAGAAATTCAATAAGCCCTAAAACCTGCAAGCTAAATTAGGCAAATGATTAATTCTTTGTACTGCCTTTGACAGCAGCTCCTACATGCAAACACATAGCCTTCCAAATTATTTCTGTATGAAGTGCTCCTAATTCTAAGAAAAACCTTCAGAGATAACACACATTTCCAAGTGTTGCTCTGAAATGCCAAGCCAACAGCCCTAGCCTAGAATAGATATTTTAAAAAGTATCTATGAGCTACCAAGGAAATCATAAATTCTACAACTGTTTTGCTTCATGAAGGACAAAAGTCTTACTTGGAAGAGGATGTGAAAACATACTCTGAATTGCCAGAACTTAAGATACCTAGTTTTTTTATAGCAGGTGGTTCAAACAAATCCTGCTACAGGCAACTCCAAAAGTTGACTTTAGGCTTTAGGTAAAAGGATCAGAAATGTTATGCACAAATAATAAACCTCAAATAGCTTTATTAGTCAGACAAAACAAAGGTGTGCTTTAGGCAAGTGGCAGTAGAAAGAACTGCTGAGGAAGTACATACCTACAATGCATTTTATGTCCTATTTTGTAACAAACCACTTTGTGGATCTGTTTTATCCAAACAGATTACTGTAGGCACCACATTCCCTCTGATTTACATGCTTTGGTCCTCATTCACTGTATAGAGGAGTGATCACAACTTCCAGAAAACTTTTATATGAAGATGATTACATACACCAAAAACTCCCGACCAAGCAGGCCAATGTAGTTGAACAATCCAAACTGTCTATTACAAAGTTCCACAATGCAGCTCACAGAAGGACTCTTGGCCTCATCCCTGAGATGCTGAATGCCCTGCTCTGCTGTTTGAAGACTGCTAAGAAAATCTTGCATTTTTCACTAGTTCATGTTCATGCACTAGTCATCATTCAACACATGCAGCAGCTGGATAAACAGAGGTTTGCACCGCACATAAAGATTTCTTTTGATTTGTAATGAAAACCATTACTGGCCATCACAGCTCACCTGATATGGAACCAATAACAGTTTTAAATGTCAGGCATCAAAGGAGTCTAAGCACAGAATCCAGCCTGAGCTCTGGTATTTATGCCTCTTAAGACACATATTGAACACAGAAATACTTCCCACTTTTCCATATTTAGGACGTCTCTTCCCTGTGTTGCAGACCTGACTAAAACAGGTTCCAAAAATAGTATTAGCCCTAAACACAATGCTGGGATTTTTTTGCTTTGTTTTCTTTTTCATGAGGAAGCAATAACCCTCCTTAAAAGGAAAGTGTTCTCTTTCCATTTTCTCTTTCCACGGTTCTATTAAATACCTAATGGACAATTACGGGTGCTTGACATCTTCAGCGACCTCACTCTCAATTCCTCTAAAGGCTGTTTGTGGACAGAAGCCAGAGAAACCATGTTCTGGTCTTTATGGTCTTTCTTATCATCCCCTTCTGCCTCTCAAAACAGGTGTCCCTAAGAGAACCAAGATGTGTAAAGTAGCTGTGCACCTATAGAAGGCCAGCTCATTGTAACAATACATGAAGCCAATGACTTAAGTGAGTTAAGATGCAATTCCTTTTGGCTTTCTGTATAGCAGGGCACATCAATCAGATGCATTACATAGAACTTCCGCAACACAAAAAAAAAAAAATCATACCACACAACCAAAGTGAGCTCAGCAAAACACACTAGGTCTTGTCAGTGTGTGTAAGGACTAAAATGCAATGTAAAGCCACTGCTAAACAAAGGGCCATGGACACCTGCAAGATGTATGGTGAAGTAGAAAGCAAAATCCAAATCATTAGCATGGCCCATGTAGAGGAATCTGGATAACTGCCAGCAGTAGTAAGGAAGAAGAGCAAGCATGGGATCTTGGATGAGACAGTGTAAGTGCACTTGTACGTGGATAGGCAGATACTAATGTATCAGCCAGAAAGTCCACAAATGTCCTGACAGAAAGCTACACAGCCATACAATTCCTAGGCAAATGCCTACAGAAAGACACAAAGAATGGAAGGACCAGCCTGGTCACAATATGGAACTGCAGAAGACCAGCAGTAAACAGCCACCAAATGGACTTATCAGTTATGAATCACTGGTCTTTGCGTCCAGACTGTTTTCCACCCATCCAGCAGACTTCAGTCAATTACTTTCCAATTTGTCTTAACACTATGGGAGACAACATCAAAAATCAAGGCAAAGGACATTCACTGCACTTCTCTCAGCCACCGAGCCAGTTATCTTACCACATAAGGCAAACATGTTGGTCAGCCAAAGTTTGTCCTTCAAAAATTCAACCAGACTATTACAAGTCACCTCCTTGTTCTTCATATAGTTTCAAACAGCAGCCAGGATAATCTATTTCTGCCACAATCTTCCTGTGGTCTAACCTTAAACTGACTCCCCAGGGTTCCCATTGGCCCTTTATGAAGAGGAGTCTGATGTTCACTCAAATCACATGGTGAAACTCTCTCAATCTCCCATGACCTTTCAAGGACAGACAGCAGCACTGCAGTGACATCAGCCACTTCTCTCAAGACCTCAGATGCACCCCATCACATTCCCTGGACTTGTGTATGTACAGTTCTATTAAGCGAGTCCCTCACTTCAACTTCTCCCATCATGGATAGTATTTTGCTCCTTCAAACACTGTCACTAAGCAAAGGAAACAGAATCCAGGCCTGAGAGGGGATCTTATCTGAAGAAGACAATGAGCAGCCCAGTGTTATCCATGTCCTTGATCATTCCATTCAGCAGAAGGTCCACATTTTCCTTAGTCTGCCTTGTATTTACTGTGTTTACCCTTTTGTTGCTATTTACATCCCCATAGACCTCAACTTCAGCTGAATTTTGGCCTTCCCAGTTCAGTCCCTCCATGCCCAGGAAAAGTTTCTGTATCCCTACCAGAGAGTCTGTTCACTCCTGTTGAGGACATTGTCCTTGAAGACCAGCCAGTCCTGCTGGGTCCCTCTCCTACAGATCAGTCTCTTACAGGATCACTCCTACCAGTTCCCTGGGCAAGATGAAGTCTGCTCTCCTGAAGGCCAACATGGTGGTTCCATTATTATCTTTCTCTTCGCTGACAATTTAGAATGTCACTGTTCCACAGTTGCAGCTGCCATATCTGTCATCAACCCTAAATTCATTCTTCATTACTCACGAGTAGCAGGACTGACAGAACAGCTCTGCTAGTCAGCTTGTCCAGCACCTGTGTCAAAAGACTTAGAAACAATTACCAGGGGTATGGGATGCAGCTTCCAGGCAGCAAACAGTTCCATTTCACACAAACCCACAGGATTACATTTGTTTCACATAAGATCTGGTGAGTTAACAGTTAAAAAGCACAAGCAAAAATCAGGGCTCTGCCTTTGCTCTTCTCAAAAGATGCAGAGAAGAACCAGTTTTATGGAATGCAGAGGATCCAACACAGGGCATTTCCCTTGCACAACTTCAGGTATGACTTCCATAACGGTCCAACGTACCTTTAGCAAACATCTGAATTCTTTGGAGGCTGACGACCTTAGTTTAAGTGAATCAGGAATATGTACTGATGTCAGTCTAGTTTTTCAGTATTCTTAAGAAAATGGAAAAAAAGAAATGAAAGAGGCACTCATGGAATTTGACAACATAGCCTTTGTTTACCATGTTGAGGATCTCAATCTCCAGCATACATAGAATTTTTAGGATTTGACTGTCATGAAGGGAAACAGAGTCCAGATGTCCAGTACTCAAATAACAGAGCCAGTGTAGAGTTGCTGGTGAGACAGAGTGAAAGAAGTCTGGTATATTTATGTTCTGTTTGAGTATTAAATACAATTGTCTGATGAGAAAGTTGAATGAATGTTTGGGTTTTGATAACTGAAAGAAGGACTCTGAAAAACTGGAGA
Source organism: Grallaria varia (assembly GCA_013396735.1). NCBI lineage: Eukaryota > Metazoa > Chordata > Aves > Passeriformes > Formicariidae > Grallaria > Grallaria varia. Next base: position 267,296 of record VWZG01011312.1, on the reverse strand, counting down.
CCAATAAAAAAATGCACTATGCCTAGGCTAATGTTAAAGTACCTTTTTTTTTTTAAGGTCAAGCATAGATCAAAGAAGGATAAAATATGGAAAATATGGAGGTCATCTTCCATGAGAAGATCTTCATTGTGAAGCCTTTCCTCAGGCTTTTCACATGTCAGAGTTCTGAAATCGCTTAATAGGCCACCTCCTCAGCTGGGACAGACACTCATATTGCCTTGGGTCATGTAGTCATGGTTCAAAGATCCTACAGAAAGCTGCAGCATTTTAGATAGTTAGTTGGTTTTGGCCTTTGTAGACAACATATTTCAGCTTCTTAGGCTTCTGCTCCCTGCAAAGCCATCTTATTCTTAGCTAGGGGCAGACTGTCAGAAGACATGCAGCTCCTTTTCCAAAGTGACTTCACGTCTATCTTTCTGCTAGTCTACAGTACAGACCACTCAGCTAAAAAGAGAAGATTGACAATCTTATTTTTCAATCAATACCTTTCCCAACTAAATGCTGGCAATCCTAGCCATATTTTGATCTTACTTTTCAAGCAAGAGAGCTGTATGAGAGTCAATGGTGAGAGACAAATCTTCGTCTCATCCTCAGTATGCAACACAGTATGAAAACACTGAATCCTCTGGCTTGAAGAAATAGACCCAACACACACATGCACCCCTCCAAGGGGACTTCTGGAGAAGCTATGCACAGAAACACTCTCTAGTATTTCCCAAGCTGCCTTCCTGCTACTAAAAGTCACTCTGCACTTAGGGTCCAACTGGAAGTTCAAAACATACTGCACAGATAGCAATGACAATCACTAAGAATTTCAAGAATGCATAATCTCTACTGACACCTGGCAAAATAGTTGTTAATGCTAAAACCTAGAAATCCTTGCCAAAGAGGCTTAAAAAAAAACAAATGAGGAACTTTAGTCATCTGATGCGCATTTGCAAAATTGCTGTGGGAATAACATGGTTTTCCCTGTTTTCTGTCCCCACAATACATACTATATCATTTTAAGAGCTGTATCAGTCCCACAGAATCACTACAGTTTGGGTGAAGAAAGGAAAAGAAGTACAGGAAGGAAAAACACTGAATGAACAGAAGAAAGGACGGGCAAGTTCAATAATAATGCTCAATAATTCAGCTAGGTTCTAGCAGAGCACTGCAGCAACATAATTATTGAGCAGAACTGGCAATATTTTTGATACAGACACCTTACACACTCCCCAGCATGTGACAGCAGTTCTACATGCCCTTGCTCTTTGCTCTGTGAAACAAATAATACTTTCCCTGAGGATAGAGGAAGTTTGCAATTAAACTCTCCCTTCCTCTTCCAGGGCTGCACATTTGGGAATATTTGGTCATTAAAGTCATAGATAACAAGAGGCAAAGCTCTGTACATCTATGAAGGTCCATCTCTAATTATGAGGACACAATCCAATGCAAAAGATACATAACACTCCTCACACATTTTCCCCCAATAACATCCCTGTGCAAGGAAAGACGGAAAGACATGGGCTTACTTCTACCCAGTGGTGGCTCTTCATCCTTATCTCACACAACCACCTCTAGCATAGAGTATTAGCTAACAGTTTGTGAAACTTTCCAGACCCATTCACAAGCACAAATATCCATTAAAAAACAGTTATAAATTTGCAGTCATAAAACTCATGGAGAATGTGGTATTAAGAGATTGATACTAAGGCATCAAAAGGAGTTGAAAGGCTACCAAAAAGAAAGGAACTCCAGAAAATATTTCCCCTGGTACAAAAAACAGGAAGGACTTTTACAACAGATAATCAACAGCTGTTATCAACTAATTACTGAAAGTCAGAAAAATAACATATTTATGGTATTTCACCTTTAAAATTATATTCTATCTGCTGAACTTCATCTGCATTCACTCTGTAAGTGTTCACAACTCTGAGTAAGAGAACCAATTATATTAAAGCTACATGACATTAAAAACCTTCTCCATTATTGTGGAAAACATGGAATCTAGGACTCTAGACTCAAAAAAATAAACAGTGTTGCAGTTTCCTTTACTAGGTGAAAGGATTGCTGCTTGCATCAGAATAGAATTTTCTGAGAGCATCTTTTCAATTTAGCTGTGACTGCAACATTTTCCTGGCTTATATAGGCATTCTGATGTCATTACATAGTCAGCTGCCTGTTTTTTTCATTTAGTTAAAATGAACAAAAAAAGTCTTGAGGTTGTTACATTACCAAAATGCACACATGGCACAAGAGAAGGCTTCATGTGTACACAGTAAGACTGCAAGAAAATTAAAATAATTAATAGTTAAGAATTTCATCCAACGCCATTCAGAAATGAAAAATCTAAATCAGTGTTAGAAGAAAACAAGGTTAATAATCTCCTAGTTCCTAAGCCATCAGTATAAGAGACAAAAACAAAATACCAAAGCTCAAACACAGCAAGTCACTGAATGCAGAACTCGAAAATCATCTAAGTTCTACTCATTAAATTATGTACACTATATAGAGAAAATGTTGTTAAAAATATTTTGATGGCTAGCTAACAACGCAAACAAGATGCGTGTCTTGTAGCCCCAATGACTTGTATAAAATCGCAGAAACAAGCTATGTCAACATTTGCCCAACTTTAAACAAAGTTCAAATCAATGAAAAACCAAAATAAAATATATTAATTTGGATTGAATAGGACAAGACTAAAATACCCATTTTACAGTAAAACACAGTTCCTTATTTTTATCCCCTGCAAAAATGTAAGGTGACTCAAAAAAAAACCCCAAAACCTAAAAGCGCTGTCAATGAGGTCTTCACTCTCCTGTCCTTTCTGCTCCTGCTATGGCCAAGGCACAAATCTTTCACAAAACATGCATACAGGTTGATGGATCCCAGAAAAATAACCTCTTCATAAAGCTTTTCCAGGAAATGGTTTTGGCATGCTAGTGATAATTTCCTTTTCTTGACAAGCGCTCCCTACCCAACAAAAACTCTTGTTTGGCCCAGAGCTCCAGAGAGCACCTGTGCTTTTTGCTCCATCTAGCAGATCCAACACGACAATCAGTCTCACTCGGTCCAGCTGCACTTAGATGAGAAAACGGCTGTTCCCTGCCTTTGTTCCACTTCATTGAGGTGAAATATGCCCAAGAATCAGCAAGTGTGCATTGCAGATTGAAAAAACTCAAAAAAAAAAAAGGGTTCTAACAAACCTCCAAGATCCCTATTGCCCCAGAGATGGGATGCCCTACTGAATTCAAAATGAGTGTGCAGCACATGTTGACGTGCTATGTCAACCTTAAAACTTGATTTAGGATTAAGAAACTGTGCCTTTCAAAAAACATCTGACACAAAAACACAGGATTCAAGTGAGGACAAAGTTTGCTCCTATCATAATGCAAAAACACTGAGCAAGTTTCAGAGAAAATAGATTTGCCTCAGTTACGTTGTAACCTCTGCAAAATTAACTGGGGCAACACAATGAAAATGTTTCAATTCGACCGAGATTTCCTGATGCCCATCTAACAGTCTCAGTTCATGCTAAGTCAAAGACTTGAAGACACGCTGCACAGTGAAACATATGTGACTGAGACTTTCATAAAGTTTTTCATTGTTTATACAGTTGGTAACCATTTACTGCTAAAAGCAATATGCAGTAAAGGGNTTTTTTTTAAATGACTTGATACCACATGTTTTCATAGACAAAAGAAAAAGATTCTTTAAAAGCCAAAGCAGCCAGATACATTTTGGGAAGAAGCTTGCAAAATCCCAGTGAACCACATCTGTGGAGTAACTGCAGCAATGATATAAAGTGATTCCCACTAGTTCATAGTTACTGCGTACCAATGTAAAAGTTTATCCATTTGTTTTAACACAGCATTGTCTCTGAAAAAGGCTCTTCCTGCCTTGGTTATTATCTAATTAGTTTAGACCCCATTCAAATAAAACTGGTTAAACATTCCCACTGCATCCATCAAACCAGTGTCTTCATCCCATGAGATTCTGGATTGTTACCTCTACAAAACTAAGTAACTCAGATGTGACTAGGGCAGCCAAATGAAGCACGAATAACCTGTAACACTTGCAGTAAATTTCACTGGCTTGGAAAATTAAATATCTTGGACTAAAGCAGTCCCAAAATGACTTCAAGGAGTTGCACAAAAATACTGACTCCATCTCCCAGCTCTGAGCTGTTAAGCTGTCTCATTTCAAGGCAATTCCACAAGCTGGCTTTAGCTCTAAACATTCCACATTTTAAGCAGTGTTGGGTTTTTTTAACACAAGTCTGCAATAGGAAGCCACACATATTCAGAAAGTGAACTCTGAAAGCAAGTCACAGACTTGACCACAGACTACTCTGAACCAAAACATGGAAAGCACAGTCTACCCCCACAAAAGAAGGGCTTCAGTGTCTTACCAAAGAAATCCCTCGGGAAATCCAAGTCTTGTCTCTCACTTCATCTGTTCATTGTAGAGAGGAAAAAATTCCATCTGTGAATTGAAAGTCCTCAAATCCAGCACTACAGACTGCATGCTGTTAAATTAGTGCATTCATTAGTACAGTGCTTTGGAAATGTGCCTATACATTGTGTGGGGAGGAGGAAGGATCTTTCTTTTTTTAAAAAAAAGAGACAGAGACACAGAAAAATTGCCCCAAGCTGGTCTACCCTAACATCTCAGCACCACCAAAAACTATCATAGAAATTCCCCTTATGAGCTTTTATACAAAACAGATGATCTCAAGCATCAGAGTAACTGGTAGCACAATTACAACTTGATCAAATGTGGTATATCTCCAGAAAAAAAGAGTATGTATTATATGCCTTCAGCACATGGTTTACTTGTTTGCTTTCCTCTGGGATCTTTATTTAGATTAACACAAGTATGGACACCTCTCCTTGCACACATCTATGTATACATCACAAAGAAGAAAGTTAGCTAACTTTTCCCTTTTCAAAGAAACAGAAGAAAGCCCCTTTCTCAGCATCACCACATGTACCTGATCCTGGCTGTCTTTCCCACTGCATTTCACCTTCCACCAAAAACTTTTACTTTTTACACTTACTTGAGTGTGATCATCTGGCATAAGAGGTCACTAACCCACTTTTACTCATGTCTATGGACAATTACTGGTTACTTTGTTGTATAGCCATTTAAAGAAACTGCTTAATTTGGGTTTTCCCATCCATGGGAATTGCATCCTTTCAGGCTGACTACACTGGTTGCGTTTTAACACTTGTCAAGGAAGGTGATTCCTACCAACCAACTTTGTCACCTAACTTTAAAGGTTTTTCCACCAGGAGCTCAACTTACGGAGCTGAACTCCACTCACTTAAAGGCTCCTAAGAAAGCCAATTACTTACTTTCCTTGATGTGCCATGTAACTTGAGACATCTAATATTACTTAGCTTTCATTCTTCCCTCCCGAAGTTTAAGACCCGACACTATTATGTCCATACTTCTATATGCACAAATACACTCAAGATCTAGTTTTACATTCTTTGTACTTCAGCCTCTGCCTTTCCCATGACTTCAAAACTCCTGCCTACATGTGGATTTGAGTTTAAAGAACATGAGGCTTATCAATGAACTACTACTCTAGCCTGAATCTGCAAGCACCGAAGAGCATCAGCAGTTTTCCATGTAGAGACAGAAGTCCTCTGGGTGCAGCAGAACTATTCGGGTGTGTGAAGTTACTTATGCACTTAAGCACTGTGGGATCTGTCCTCAATTTTTAAAGGAAGTTTTCTGCCAAAATGGCAAGGAGTTCTACAACAATCAGCAGTACTTTGGAGATTTCCTCTTCTTGTTCTAAGTCTTATAAGAACAGCTGTTCTGGAGAAAACTTGGCTATATCTGAATGTCCAGGCAGGCTCCAAAACCACAGGTGCAGGCTCTGAGCCAGGGATGCATATGTAAGTCTTTCTGAAATTCAATGAGATTCAGGTTTTACCCTTTCTCTAAGTACAAAGCCACGCACCACAGAAGGCACACAGATCAACAGTGAAGCTCCGGCAACAGACATGTATTTGCTGCTCACATGGTGCAGCCAACGCTGTTAATGAGATTTAGGGTTGAGACAGTTTCACCAGACTTTTTGCACTGTTCTCACTACTGACTCGTCCTGTTGTATGTTTTATACTGCAGGTCGCTAGGGAAACAAGAAAAACTAGACCATGCAGTGTAGGGGTAGGGTTCTTGAGGGCAGAGGGCTACCTTGCTATATGACTAGAAAAGGCATTTGTTCTAAGCATGATTACAGTATTACACACACTGTAATCAGCAAACACTGGTAGGAACTGCCCTGAGAGTAATTCTTACAGAAGTTTTTGTTCTTTGTAAGCTTTACTGGTTAGCTCTAGATATGAAGCAGACACTACAGTAAGATTAAGATAATTCGTAAGACCTACTCAGTTTTCTGTGACAAAAAACTTGGCTTTAAAAGAAAAAAAGAGGTGTTCTCACCTACAGTCGTAGCAATTCCTGTACCATTTTCTAGCATACCTGTATTTGATCTCCTCCAACAGAAAGTTTGCCGTTAGTCAAAATTTCAACAAGCCAGACATTTTTTTCCTACCACCTACCACTGAGAGCAAATCTAGATGGAGTTCTTTATATCTTTCATAATTCACTCTTATTAATTTCACAAAAAGTATATTAATTTGTTCATATTACCTTCCTGGTGTGTGTGAGATTTGAAACCACATATTTAGCTACTTATTTGAATCCTGTACCACAAACACCTCCTGAACTCACCACAAATGTCCATCACCAGCCATGATTTAGCAAGTGGGAAAGGTGAAACAATTTTAGATAGTAAATTTTGTTATAACATTATTGGCTTTGAGGCTAAATTGTTCATTTAACAGTTTTTTGCTCAGTCAGTTCAAGACCAAATTTGCATTGGAGGTGATCTTTATTATGTTGAGAGGTTTCTTATTATGTCACTAAACCTCTCAACCATACACTAAACATCACTGATTGTGTTTTATTAAAGGCTAAGTGGATACTCTATTGTAGGCAATATGACTCAAGTCCAACACTGTAGATATCAAAAAATCTTAGTATGAAATAACCATTAAAAATCAACTCTGAAAAACTGTTTATTCAAAACTTGACACAGTCTATCAGATTTGAAGTACAGCAGAAAAAACCTGAAATTGATTAGAAAAATAAATTTAAAATACTCTCTGAGTTGTATTCCAACAGCTACAGATCATTCACTCCTACATGCAAACCATTTTGAACTTCCAGGTAGGACCAAACTCTGGTACTACCACAGTGCTGTCTTTATACTCCTAGAATTTTGCAGCTTGAAAGGTGTAGGTGCAGAACATAAAGTGGTCTCTACTGCTCAAACACCCACTTTAAATCCCTCACCTGTTGTTTCCTGGAGGACTTCAGTAAGTCTCTAAGGAGACAACTTCAGTAAGGATCAACAAAAACTCAAGTAAAACCTATCACAGCTTTTCATGCTCTTAATTGTACTTTGTCTCCCTTAGGCTGCAAATTGAGCTGTATTCAAGCTGTATTCAAGATTATTAAAAGTCAAGAGAAAACAAGTTCTAAACTCTCTAGAGCTCATGGACTAGAACAAAAGCTCAGGATTCATGGATTACTATGTAAGCAGCAGCAATAAACTAACATCTCTACCCCTTGATATCACTCAGTCAACAGTGACTGGCAATGGACAGCAGCTTTGGAAAAAAAATAGCTGAGTTTGTCATACCCAATTGCAGTGCATTTGTCCTGGCATTCTGTAGGTGGGAGTTAGCGAGGGGACCCTATGTGGTATGACAATTTAAAAGATGCCCAAATACCCAAACCATTTGTCATGCTCATCACTCACAACAAAGTCCCATGTCAATTTTCCATCACTATTTTCTTGGCTTGTAGTTTCCTTCCTTTGCTCCACAGGAGCACCGCTAATGGTGAAGAAGAGCACAATCCACACAGTGTGGGAATAGCACAGACACTATGTTACTAAAACATGGCAAGGGGCCTGGGGTAGGAATGAAGGGCAAAACCTACTTGCTCTCTAAAGGATAAAAGTCCTCAGGAGGTGGGGGTGTGCATTTCTAACAAAGATTTCACTATAAAACTGACATGGCATTGAGAGCTCATGAAGAACTGCAGAAGCAGGTTAGAAATCAAATACCTTAAAAGTAAAGAAAAAAGCTTGGTTCTCCTCTCTGTGCTCGATGGAAGAGCACAGTTTGCTACCCCAACACAGGCTCCAATTATTTTGTCAACAGGAAAAGCCCTACATAAAGGATGAATCTGATGGAAATGAATGATGCAGAAGATTATGTCATCTTTAAGCTTTACTGCCAGGGAGACTGATTCTGTTTCCATACAGAATTCCAATCACTCCACTCTTTCAGGGCATTAATTCCAAGCGTTGCTCTGCTGACGTCTGCCACGTCAGAAACAAAACAATGCCACCCACCAAAATTTACACACTGGTCTCATTCTACACCACAATGAAATGTTACGGAAAGGCAGTGCTAATGGGGGAAAAAATCAGTCTGCATATTTAATAAATTTTGAAGGAAAAAAGAATTTAAAAATCCACAGAATTGCTCCAAACTTAAGAGTCACAAAATTTAAAAAATGCTCTTACTAGCATTCCCAACTGTCATCCTGATATGTCTTTTGTTTAAATGCAAGTAATATTCAAGGAGGAGAGATAAGAAAGTGGACATACCATATGTGTATATCTACAAGTGGCAACACTCCCAAACCTGCCGTATGAATTTATTGCATCATCTGTGCCTCAGTGAAAATTCATTAGCTCCATATGAGTGTATGTGATTATGGGAGAGTGTTCATGTGCATATTCACACATCTGTTTTCAATCACAACACTGAGGAAATCCTACACAGTAGACACATGAAATGTCTTTACAACCAGTACCAAAGTGTGAAAGAGACAGAAAGAATGTAAGAGAGGGAGAATTTTTTTTCTCCCAAAAGGAGGACTTAGCAGCAAAAATGAGTCATTACATACCAAGATTGCTTCGCATTTCTGCTGAAGTGTCAGTAAAATGTTGGTTTAGTGACTGAAACCAATATGTTAGGATGAAGTATACAAAAGATGGGTGTTTTTTTTTTTTTTAGAAGCAAGTACCAGCTAGTATCATACCAGCTTCTTGAGAAAGGGCTCAAAGGAAGGTCAGTTCTGTTAACTCAGTATCCAGTGAAGACAAGTGTGACATGTGACACTATGCTCCACTGCAGTAAGCAAGAAGATTTTATTTTCTAGATTCATCTCTGACTATAATAAGCAAACAGAAGGGGTAGGGAGTGGGAGAAGCCAACTACATAATTCAAAATGTTGAGGTCTAGAAAAGTGCCCTCTGTATTCTCCACACTCACTGAACTTTGTGTCATGTAATGGGCCAATTCAAGCTCTAGTGGCAGGCATCCCAAGGACCTAACGAAGGCAGGAATTCCCAGCTCCAATCCGGCTGGCAGAATACTCTGCTCTACATGAAGCTCCACCAGAGGCAGTAAGTCATTCTCATTCAAAGAACTGTTAAATGAACAAGGCCAAAACAGTGCCCATAAATGTTGTCTTTAACACCAGAGTGCAAAAGAAGTAACTACTTTGATCACAACCAACGTGCAAGTCAGAACAAGATGCTGGAAAGCAGTGATGTAGAAAGGAGCCTGAGCGTCCTGGTTGATGGCATGTTGAATATGAGTCAGCAGTGCCCTGGCACTGGAAGAGGGTCCCCAGGGTAGTGGTCACAGCATCAAGCCTGAGAGAGTTCAAGAAGCATTTGGATGATACTCTCAGACATATTGTGTGACTCTTGGGGATGGCCCTGTGCAGGGTCAGGAGTTGGACTCAATGATCCTTGAGGGTCCCTTCCAGCTTGGCATGTTTTTTGATTCTGTAATTTCTGTGCCAATCTTGGTTGCAAGAGCATCCTATCCACAGTTCTTACAGAAGAATTGGATAGATAAACTGAAAGACACAGCCACTTTCATCTCTTTGTACATCATATGACAGGGAGGACTCCTCCTTAGCTCTCCATCTCTGCACAATGTAATTTCGTAGTGAGTAGAGGACCAGAGAGCTCGCCTAGCTCTATGTACATTTAACAGGCTTTTGCATCTCTACCCCAGTTCTGGTTTTGAAGCAGCGCCTGAAGAAGGTCTGAAGAAGAGTTTAAACAATCTATACAAGTGATTTTTTAAATAATTTTTCAGGGAAAAAAAGTAAAAATATAAATAATGGGATTCTACAAAACCAGTAGCATATATCTACGGATATCCATGTGTATCTTTGCTAGTCGTTTCTTATACTGTGTATTTACCACAGACGAAGCTTTCCACATTTGCGGTTCTTCGTGGAGAAGTTCTATGCCAGCTCAAACCCAAGATTAATTTAGTGAATGTCATAAACTACTTGGGAGGGAATTCATAAATGAAACCAAGGAAAGAACAGTAGACATTTTCAAAGCTACTAGAATTCTACAGGCACAAAACAATGTTCATACAAACATCTCCTCAGTCATCTGCTCTTGTGAAATAGCTTTAATTATTAAAATTTTCCTGGCAGAACAACACTCCTCCTCTAGATGCTTTCATGTCTCATATAAGTCTTTCAGGACAGTAACTACAACAACTATAAATCATCAGTGTATATGAAATTCTGAGAGTCAGGTGATTATTCCAGTTATTCACCACTGTGTTTTCTTTTGTATTTTTCCAAATAATTTTCCATATCATGCACATATATTTTTATACAGAACACTTAAAATACTGAAGGAGAAACACTGCAAAGCTATTGGAAACTGAATAATTACTATTACTTTCTTTACACACCATTAGTAGTCTATCTTCAGACAGAGAGATCATCTAAGAAATGTTATCTTGATAATAAGAAGCTGTTACTTTTTTCCATTTCATGGTGGTGTGTTTAGCATGATCAAAATAATTTCATTTCCATTTATTGTTTGAAGTTGCTAATCAATATTAAAATCAGGGAACAGGAGCAAAAAAGTCTATATATTTGTATGTACTTACTGTACTACAGGTATTTTAGAAGTGTGCAAATGGGAGTAATTTTATACTAAGGAAAAAAAAGTGGGCAATTTTAACCTACCACTTGAAATGTTCTCACACAAAATACTCAAATCAACACTACAGGGAAGTCATTTTGCTTGACTACTTTAAATGGGATATTCTTGCCCAAGTCCTCTATCATAACCTCCTTCAACACACACCAAAAGCTACCTTTCCAATCCTGATGCTTCGTACCCACAACCTACACCAAAATCACGTTTATCAGCAGTGCCATTTTTTCCTCTCCAGTGCAATTTCCTGTCCCTCCTCAAAACCTGGGACCCTTCCTGACAATGTGTACTCTGACCTGCTAGGGCTGAGCAAAACTAATACACCAGCATAAATTTGATGATAGAATTCCTTAGCAGTCACTAATAGGTGGAATATCCAAATACATAAAGCCTCCAAATTCTGTTCCAAAGGATTTAAACCATTGTGTTATGCCTAACCAGAAATGCCAGTAAGATACTGATGATATATGATTTATGAAAGTCAAGGCTCCAACTTAAAAAATTTGTTTTAATTTACAGCCAGAGACCAAACTTAAATCTATTGTTTATTGTTGGCTGCCCTTTCCCCAGCAGGAGATTGCACAGTGCATTTTAAGAGATCATTCATGGTAGGGCCATGAAGAGCAAGTAAAGCATTTGAAAAAAAAAAAAAAAAGAAAGGAAAAAAGAGAGACAGATCCATAAGGATGCGCAGGAACCATTTGCAGGACATCCATTCTCAAACTGTGCTTTCTCTGTACATTTGACAGCGCAAATGTCTCTGAAAGAGAATGGTTACTTTCCATTAAATTTCCAAGGTCTTCTTCCCTTGGAGACTACTGACTTTGTATCAAAATGTGGAACATGTAAAATTTTCTTGGGAAAGGATATCTTTCTGTGTTTGTTCTTTGTGTGTTTTCCGGCCTGAGAAGTGAAGATTGTCCTGGAAGGGAGATCTAATCCATGAAGCAGATGCAGGAAACAAGCTCTAAGTAATGCCCAGGTGTTACAAAAAGAAATTACTTATTGGTAGAATTGCCCTGTTAAGGTTTAGGACTCAACATGCTTCAGTGATCTCAGACTTAGGGGGAGGTTAATAAAGCTTGGGAAGAAGGATGAACCACTGATAAAGGGCAAAAAGAACGCAGAATTTATGGGCCACAAGAACACCTGGCAGAACTCCTAAGATAAGGAAGAAACTAATTAAGCCAACTCACGATTTGTGCTGAAATCAGCTCTGACTGGGTAAAAGGTAGTTCCAGTAGGGGGAGATCACAACCACTGACTCATGGACCCCTGACCCAAGAAACCCACCAATTTAAAAGAAGAGAAAGGCCGAGCACGCAGACTAATGAGCATTAGAAGCGAGTAGCCAGTGAACACTTGAACACTAACTCCTTTGTTTGATAAAATGTATAAATAGTAAAAAGTTTTGATAGTTGATGTGCTTGATTTGCAAAATACCACTGAGCATCCAGGCTTGTACAACTCTGAGAAAACTAACCAGTGTCTCTCCTGAGTGTGTAATTATTGGTTTGTTGCATACTGGGTAACAAATCTGATTTTTGTGGGCAGCACTTTGAAAAGCCACTCAAAGCCTTACCTTGTGTTAACATACACCTGCTTCTCAAACCAACCACCTTCAACCTGCTACTGGCTTATTGCTATGCCTTTGGTCACTGTAATACAGAACAGAAGTCACCACATGAGGCAACCAGAATGCCAGCGACTCGGCACTGCCTAAGGGTGCCACATGAGAGCTGGATCACCTACTCACCACTGTGAATGCTGCAACGCTGATCTGTACAATGGGAGTTAATGCCAAGGGTAAGGGTGCCAGGTAACATCTGTTTAATAAATAATGCAACATTCAGCTTTAAAAAAGGAGAAAATTCAGCACCAACAGGGATGTCCCCAAAGTCATCCAAACTTCATTAATAATGCAAATTCATTAACATTATGGTTTGAAAAAAATACAGTAAAATTTGATTGCCAGAAATAACCTTAATTGATGAGCCATGTAAAGCTGAGTGGGAAAAGTGCACTTTCCAAATGAGTCTACCGATCTCTAAATTAATCAGTGACAACTCTCGTGTGAGACAGCTGACACCTGTATTTCCTACAGCTCTAAGTTAGAAGCACTCTTCCAATAAATTGCTAACACTGAACAGTCAAGAAAGAAATGAAAGATGGGTGGGGAAACCAACCACACAATAACCAGAAAGCCCCCCTGCTAAAATTAATTCTTTGGGACAGTGAATCTGGGAACAAGAGCTTTAATTTCTTGTTCCTTGCTTAAGTAACGAGAGTTAGACAGCAGAAGGATCACAGCATCAGTCACAGACGGAGAAACTGCACAGCAATGAAAGCTTTCAACATCCCACAAGAAAGCAAGCCAGGATAACACAGGAAGGTTTAAGCAAATGCAGACCGAGAGCAGTTTTTTGCATCAGACTCAACACGCATGCCCACTAAGAATGCCATTTTGCTCCAAAAGCCTGATTTACACTTAGACTTTTTAATTTTTGAAGAATTTTTCTTTTTGTAATAAAAACTTTAGCACCATGTTCTGCAAATAGAAAACTTTTATTATCTCAGTGTTTCAGTACACTACGTGGATGATTTCATTGTTTTTAAGAGCTGGCAGAATTTTCAACCACTAGGCAGCTCCGCAGGAGTGAGGGGGTTGAAAAATGGATAAAAGAGTTGGGGGATGGGGGTGGACTGTGGCATTCCGTAGATCAAATGGTATCAAATATATCATTGTGCAGACATTTGTTCCCAGTTCTACTGCATGCCATGAGATACAAGCAACATGATAGCAGTTTCTATATTTGTCCAAAAGGAAGAAGACATTTGGACTTGTTGCAAAGGTTTATGGATAGAGGACAGAAAAAAAGCGCCCAACAACAGCGTTTAGACCTGAACTATTTTGAAGACCTCCCTGGCAAAAGACAAACAATGCCCTTTGCTATCAGATTAATTCCACAACTAATTGAGAGAGTTCAGCCCAGCAGCTGTAAGCAATGTCACAACAAGAGCACATCGCTGAACTTGGCACAAGGCAGGACTACCTCAGCTGCCCTCCCTGGGACTGCCAAGATAGTTTAGTGAACCTATATGTGTATATATATATATATACCAACAAGCAAAAAGCAGGCAAAAGAGAGATGAGATACTTTTATTCTACCCATAGAAATTCAAAGACAAGCAAAGACAGCAACACCATCCTATTCCTCTTTTTTCCCATTTAGTGATGAAAGTGAACCACACACATGAACTGCAAATAAGAACACCCAGAAATGGCAAGAGTTTCATAACTGTCTCTTAAAGGGGGAAAAATGAAAGGAGAAGGGGGAAAAAAAAAAAAAAAAAAAGAAAGACAAGGCCACACGCAAACACATTTTGAAAAAGTCACACAAAAATATAGCTTCCAGAAGGCAGGGAGAGAGAATAGAGTGTTGATTAGGAAAATGGGAGAAAAATACAAAACCAAACCCAAGAATTCCAAAATGCTCTTACCCTACAAAGCATCTCTCGAACCCATTAAAGGAGCTTTGCACTTCCTTCCCTGAACATGTATCACCTCTAAATGACAGATATGTGTTAGTAAAGGATGGAGATGTCTTTACCTTCCCTGAAAGAACATGTATTGTTTTGTGAAGACCACACTGTAGTTTTCAAACTACATTTTCCTTAAAAATCTATGTATATCAATCATCATCCTGCAGTCCTGTAAGTTTTGGGTTGGGTTTTATTTTTTTCATTCACCTAATTTTTTCTCATCTCTGAACTGAACAGAAAAATTGTGAGAGCACACTTCTGACCCCAGGAGCCGTGCACTGGAGCTGAGCACTGCAGCTGTGGTCTGAGGTTAACCTCAGGCACTGAGAGACTGAGGTGAAGCATCACCCAACGGCACATTTAAGAGCAATCACTCTCCTTTTAACCAGACAGCCACAACAGCACAGCCTTCACCTCATAGCTCTGAGAACAGTAAGGACATGCTATTTTTCTGGCTTAACTTAAACACAACAACACTTAAAAATACAAATTTATGCGCCCTTTCTTTGAGTCCACTGTCTCTGGGGAAGCTAGAGGCTTATCAATAATCCTGTCCACCATTCGTCCTTGATGGATGGCATTACAGCAGTGGTAACAATCTACCCATATATCAGCTACTATGAAAGTAGACATTAAATCCACATTCTGGTGTATTTTGAGTCACTACATTTCCAGCTGACACTTTTTTCCTGATAAAGCCCTGCCCAAAGGCAGTTGCAGGACCTGCTTAGCATTTGAGTGGGTCAGTCCATCTCTAGAATGGGTTTTAGCTGGGCTAAAAAGGTACCTAAGACAGCAAGCCATCTCCATAGCACTGCTTCTGCTGGCAGAGTGAGGACAGCAGTTAAAAACAAAGGGGAAACAAAGGGAAGACTGCAAGTCTCATGGCCAGGAAAAGTGGCTGACACCAGGTTAGGAGTAATATTTTTTTTTAGGCCAGCAAACCATTTGGGCGAGACAGAAGAGGAGGGAGAGAATCAGAATCTGAGGGGAGAGGGAGGAGGAGAGAATTCCAGGAACAGTTGGACATGACAGGGATATTTGGTTTCAGTGTATGCTTTAGAAAAGGAATGGCATGCTTAAATATGGCCACAGGCGTCATTCAAGCTGTTTTCTCAATACAGCCTTCCCCTTCTGGAGTATTCCCCATTGAACTGCATCAGTGATACAGCTGGATGAGTCCTGTCACCAAACTGACAGGCAAGGTGCGTCACTGAAGACATTCAGATGTCCCCATTTATTACAGAATATTTTCTGGGCACCAAAGCTGGGTAACAAGATTCTGTCTCACCTCAAATGTCTAAGTTCAAAATTTCTAGGTCCAGCTGGAGACAATGCCCACTTACTTGCATGGCTGCCCTAGAGGTAGATTTTGCTCCTGAATTTTGGAGAAGTACAGCTGTTCCCAGATGTCATGCTATTAGTGCTGATTGGAGAATGTCAATTAGGTACAAGTGTTTCATACTGATTAGGTATTTAGATTCTGTGTATATATACCATGGGGTAACAGTTATCAAGTATTCAAATGAATCATCTACTTCATTGTGCACTAGGTCTTGTTTTTACTCTAATATGAGCTACATCTACAATGCAAGAGATAAGAAAAAGGAGAAAAAGAGGGACAATTCTCACACCAGGGAGAATTACCTCCCAGAAGAACCTGCCTACTAACACTCATAGGGGTCATAGTCACAAGGCCAAGAGACCAATAGCATAGAAGTAGCAGCTGGGGAAGGAGAAAAATAAAGGGGAAATATTGCCACAGGGGCTCAGTGGCTTAGGTGGAAGAGCTGTATAGAACGGATCCTTAACCTTACTGAAGCATCAAGGCTCTTAAATGTGCCATGCACAAAGAGCACCTGGAGATTTTTGAAAGTCAGATTAGGTCAGAACTCTGGCATCTGTAAATAAGCATGTTCCCAGGTTCAGCAATGATGAGGAGATCTGTGCTACAGAGAGTTAAGCCCTCACAATTAAAAGAGAAAATCCACAAACAAGCTGTTTTCCAGCATGCCAGCCAAATATGACAGAAAAGGATGCTGGCTGTGCTCAGACAGCCTTACCTCATAGCAAAGTTCATCTCTGAGGTCAGCCCTCAGAGAGATGTGTAGTCTTTGACTAGAGCTAAAGGCCAGCCTAGTGGAGGTGATATGAGCTGCCTCCAGCTGTGTGAAGCTGGTCACCATCTTCGTTCCCCTAACAGTAATTCATTCCCATTTCATCCCTCACTGATTCTAAAGGGGAGGGATGAAATAGTCAGGTGTCCTGCACCTACATATATTCAACATTGTATACAGAGCTAGACGGAATAAAAGCCAGCTGAAGACTGACAATCAAAATACTAGTTCAGTCTGTGTGTCATCCTGCTTTGACTCATAAATGCATGAAAATAGTTGTAAAAAGAACTTCAGCTTAGAATGTCATAACATTTTTATGATGAAATTCATTTTCCCCTGAAAGATGGTGATGCTTTTCACGCTGGCAGTCACAATCTCCACAGAAACTCAATTTGCAGAATAAATTTAAGCTTCAACACCATCTTTCCCAGTCAAAACTTCATATGCCAAATAAATAGTTTACATAAGGCTCAGATATTTAGTTCATGTGAGACAATAATCTACTTTTAGACAAAACCGATTAAGAAAAATTCTACCTTTAGAATTTTCACTCACCATCTCTACTTAAGTACTGGAAGAAAAACCATCAAGTTCCTTAAGAGGTGATAGGGCATGACGAACTTGTGAATCAACTTTGTTGTCTCAAATCTGTCACTAAGAGTTCCCCTACAAAACTTTTTTTTTTTTAATGCTTTTTTGTCTGCTTGTTTATTTCCTCCGCAATTTCACCGAATCCCTGAATGTGCCAAGTTGGAAGGGATCCACAAGGATCATCAAGTCCAACTCCTGGCCCTGCACAGGACTATCCACCCCCAAAAGTCACACCACGTGTCTGAGAGTACCATTCAAATGCTTCTTGAACTCTGTCAGGCTTGGTGCTGTGACCACTTCCCTGGGGAGCCTGTTCCAGTGCCCAACCACCCTCTAGGTGAAGAACCTTTTTCTAATATCCAACCCAAACCTCCCCTGACACAACTTCAGGCCATTTCCTCAGGTTCTGTCACTGGTCACCACAGAGAAGAGATCAGTGCCTACCCCTCTCCTTCATGAGGAAGTTGTAACTGCAATGAGGTCTCCCCTCAGTCTCCTCTTCTCCAGGCTGAACAGACCAAGTCCCCTCAGCTGCTCCTCAAATGGCTTCCCCTCAAGGCCCTTCACCATCTTCACTGCCCTCCTTTGGACACTCCTCAAGAGCTTAGTATCTTTCTTATATTGTGGTTCTCAAAACTGCACACAATGTTCAAGGTGAGGCCGCCCCAGTGCAGAGCAGAGCGGGACAATCCCCTCTCTTGATCAGCTGGTGATGCTGTGCCTGATGGCCCCCAGGACAGGGCTGGCCCTCCTGGCTGCCAGGGCACTGCTGACTCACATTCAACTTGCCATCGACCAGGACCCCCAGGGCCCTTTCCATGGCACTGCTCTCCAGTATCTTATTCCCCAGTCTGTACGTACATCCAGGATTGCTCCATCCCAGGTGCAGAATCCAGAACTTTCTCTTGTTCAACTTCCTATGGTTGGTGACTGCCCAGTCCTTTAATTTGTCCAGGTCTCTCTGCAGGGCCTCCTTGCCTTCCAGGGAGTCAACAGCTCCTCCCAGTTTTGTATAACCTGCAAACATGCTTAGTATCCCTTCCAGACCAGCATCCAAGTCATTTATGAAGATGTTGAACCCTGTGGAACCCAGGATGGAGCCCTGTGGAACCCTGCTAGTGACAGGTCACCAGTCTGATGTCACCCCGTTCACTATTACCCTCTGTGCTCAACCCATGAGCCAACTGCTCACCCACCTCATGATGTGTTTATCCAGCTCTGCTGGACAGTTTGTCCAGAAGGATTCTGTGAGAGACAGTGTGGGAAGTTTTACTGAAATCCAAAAAGATTACATCAACTTGCCTCCCTTGATCAGCTGGGTAGGTTTCCTTGTCATAAAAGGTACATTTGTATATATTTGTATTCAGAATGTGCATTCTCTGTAACATCTAATATGTGAATGAAGATGCTGTCCTAAAACCACATTAGACTAAACCACAACAGGACTTACAAGAGTCATAACACTTTCAAGCAAATGTTGTGAGACCCTAGTCAGAGAAATCAGAGGAAAAAAGCTACTGATCAGTCTACAAAAACATACTCTACTGCCGAAAACCTCAACTCACAAGTTTTAGAGTGACAAGATAAAGACTGGTAAATTACGGTTGTCTTCTTTAGGCCTTCCTGCAAGGGCACCCAAAAAAGTACTCGGGGAGTTAGCCAGCTGCCTTCTTCCACCCTTTGCAGAATGCAAAGCCTGATTTTCTGAGATGGTAAACTGAGGGTGCTCACACGCAATGAAGGAATAGAAAAAAATCAACAAGGCCCAGATACAATGACCACACTCTTGGTAGCAGGACAAAAATGTACCTTCTTTACTTTATTTGGGGCTTTTTCTAGAGCCCACACAACATCACATCTAGTTCAAATTAGTGACACAGGCACACTCCAGCATCAAAAATTCCCCTCCAGGTTCATTTTGCCAGCTGCTCCCCTCACTTCAAGGTCAGTTACTTTGGAAAAAAAGGAGCATTTTCAGTTTTTCAGAAGCCACCTGGACCTACAGGATATAACATCAAAAGGTATCTTTCTTGGTGCCTGGTTATCGAGTGTCTGCCATGCAACTTTCCTCATTCTCTTTGCCATCAACAGAAACCTGCACAAAGCTACCTTGTGCTAAAATCTCAAGTTTCTCCTCTTTTTCCACAAGAGACACTAGCTGCAAGCATTTTCCCAGGGTTCCAGCCAAAACTTCTATTCTGCTTACCTTTGACTCCTTTTGGGAGCCTATCGTCTACTTCTGCACACTGTCATAGTGTAACTATTGTTCTGAGAGATGATTTCATGCCAACACGCCAAAAGAGACTCATATGCTGTAGACCCTGTGCTTCAAAGCCAGATAGATAAGGTTTCCTTTCTGATCAACACTTATCTTGCGAAAATGGTAATAGAAGTCTTACTAAACCTTAAAT
Source organism: Grallaria varia (assembly GCA_013396735.1). Lineage (NCBI taxonomy): Eukaryota > Metazoa > Chordata > Aves > Passeriformes > Formicariidae > Grallaria > Grallaria varia. The sequence goes on along the minus strand of VWZG01011312.1, from coordinate 247,572 downwards.
ATATAGCTTTCTGATTCCCTTTAATGTAAGATAAAGCAGTTCATGTTACAGTCACAGCACAAATAACAGGTACAAAGCCTAAGTTTTTATCATAACATTTAAAGGGTCACCATATACCTTGAAAATAGACAATTTTTTTTTTTTTTTTTGAAACCTGAAGGGTCTCCAAGGCACGAGTGATTCATCAAGATGAGCCTGAAATTTCCCTTCTACCTGACTGTGATACTATCACTTTGCTATCCCCAGAGCATTCCAAGAATTATCTACAGGGAAACATGACATCACTTTAAATGCATAGTTGGTGTGCCTGTCTGCACTCTTAACACAAACCTTCTCTTTAGGCCTCCCAGTTCCGGGACGAATCACCAGCCAGCAGGACCTGAGCTTGCCTCAAAAATACTTGGCATATTTTCCAACTGAAGGGTTGTATCTTGAGACAGGACTGTCCCTACAACTGCATTGACTGTTGTGGGTTGTAACAGCACTCGTGCATGTCCACAGAATTCCTATGGGGGCAAAAAGCAAAAAAGCCAACTACACTTTTTTGGATTATTTTGCACAATATTCCTTTTAGGATTCCTCATTTTGTCAAATGCCCACTACCTGTGAACATTTAGCATGTTATGTTCAAAATACTGTTGTATTGTGGGTCACACCAGACATACTGCTTGGACTCTAGGTCATCCTAATTCCATTACACTGAATTGATTTATTTATTACCAAACTGAAGTAAAATTTATTATTGTTCCTAGTCAAATTTATTATGGATCCTTGATTACAGTGCAATTCCCTTTATTACAGAGAAATTAATCAGTTTCTCCTTCCATCACTGTAAAAAATTATGTGCATCTATTTATAAATGTATCTAACAGCCTGAGGCAGTTTTTATACCTTACAGCTTACCTTACAGTATACCTTACCAAAGGAGGAAAACAAAATTTCAAGATTTCTAAACTTCAAAAAAAATTAGATCCCTACTTCAAATCTGCCACAAGACATTTTAGATGCCCTAGAGTTCCAAATGAATACTATTGTATGATAAAAGTGGGCATAGTGGGTATTAAATTAATCATTTCAGTTTGATTTTTCATTCTAATTCCAGAAGTTAGTGAAGATATTATTGAGATAAAGCAGATTTAGAAGAGCATAGTGATAGCGACCAGATCCACTACCAGGACAAACTGTCAGAGTGAGCATCCACAGCCTTTATGCCAGACAAATTTTGATCTAATAACCTTTGCATGCTGAATTTCAGCAAAAAAAATTCAGACAACCTGAATACCAAGGAGTAGATGACATCCACATAGCAGAACAGATGTTATGGGTTGGCCTGCCCAGCCCTCTCTCCTACCACGCCATTTCAAAACTCCTAATGTACAGACTCCTAATTCATCATGACTTCTTATTCTCAAAGAGTGATCATAAGGATGAAAAATGTTATATTACAGTTGAAATGTGTATAGTAAGCCAGAAAATTTGTGCTGGACACAGTCGTGAATTGACTTGAACAAGGGAGGTGAAGACAGAAGGTCTGCAATGCTAGTCAGGAAAGTACTACTAATTACAGTAGTTCATCATCTATTAATATGGGAAATAAGTCACTAGAATTGTATTCTAATAGAATAAATAAAAAAATATTTTCTAGCTAAGGGCATTTCAGCCCTGCTTCTTTCCTGCTGGAAAAGTCCCAAATCTTGCGATTCAACAGCACCAGCCCTTCTCTCTCACTTAGGCTGGTGCTAACTTTAAAGCAGAGTTCAGTGCGATATGATAGTGAGAGAAATGAGAAGACAGGAGAAAAGGGAACTGCCTGAGAATGATTAAGAATAAAGACTTGGTATTAAAACAAGGCAAATTCATTATATCATTCATATCACAGGAGACTGAGATTGAAAGCCTTAGAGACCAACATTTCAGGCAAGGACAATGATATTTTCTTGCCTGTATTATTTATATGTAGGCAGCAAAAGCCGGAAAGAATTGAGGGAGCTGAAGAGAAGATCTACATGCTTAATCTGAGATTTGAATACTGTCCTGGCTTGTGCCACTGGGCTCATTGGTGTTACTAGTCCAGTCACTGATACCAAGCTTTTGATAGCTGATTACTAGTCACACATTGCTCATTTGCTATGAGTGCCTGGCATCCCAACGCATGGAAGAGAGCCATCGCTGTGCCTCTATAAAGCTACAGAATGCTAAGTACACAGCAAAGAATACAAGGCCTTAAGAGTCTCAAATTAGCATACAGTTTTGAATCAATTTCTCTGTACCACAGTCCTGGTACTCAAGTAAAGGCATGAAACAAGAGTCATGTTTGTAAAGAACTTTTTTTGCAAAGATACTTCAGTGATGAGCACCACTGAAGTCTGAGAAAGTAATTCTGCCCTTCGAGTTTGGTTTGAACTACACACAAAGAACATGGCATAGGACTGCATGTTGAACAGTAAGGAGAAAATGAAACACTGAATAGCAGTTCATTGAGAGCTGCGCTATTCATTCTGTGCACTAAAGAGATACTCAGAAGAAACACAGCAGTGACCATGTATTTAATATGCATGCCCATGAAGGAAAACTGAGCTCGCAGAGACAACACTATTGTATTATTTCAGCAGGCCTGACCTTGCAAATTTCATCACGTTCTCCAAGACTGAAGGCAGAAACATATTATTGAGATAATTCTTATTTCACTTGCATTTAGCAGTCTTCAGGGAGTTCAGGCTCTGAGATGCTGGATACTGTATGAGTAAAATAAAACTTTTTCCCAGGGAGAATACAACACATCTCTTCATAATGTAACATTTTTAAGTTTTCAATTCAGTCTAACAAATGCTGCAAGTACAGACTAGGAGATGAAGTGCCAAAAGAGTGAACAGTCAAAGTATATGTTCAAATGAAAAATACTAAGAAAAAAAAATTAGAAGTCCAGTGGAAGGTTTGTTGCGCTGTCCTGAAGTCGAATACTTTGTTTGGGCTTTAGGGAAGGCTAAAACTCCAGCATTAGCCCTATGTGTACAGGAAACTATAATTTGCATTAGTATTCACTCGTCTTCTTACAAGCTTGGCTGCTCCAGTGTGAAGTTGGATTTTCTGATACTGTATACCTGAAAGCTCTGTTAGTGTAGAAAGTCAGGTATTCTTGGAGGAATAAACAGAGCCTTCCTCAACTCTCCGCAATATTGTATCAACTGATATCTATGGTATTAGAAGCCATCAAAATATATTGTTTAAAAATCATCAATGTACTTTAAAAAATGCAAATAATTTTGTTTCTCATTTGGGTTATAGAATGTGCTTCTGTTATCCTAATGTAAAGCCACAACAAAAGACAGCAAACTGATCAATGCCAAGTTACACTTAACACACTAAATTTCTAAGCCAAAATTATAAGTCTCCTGTAAAAATTTAGGTATATAATCTTATGGTAACAACAACTACCAACAACTGCCAGAAGCCTTCACTCTGTCTAAAGTTACCCTAAAATCAGAATGCTAGAGAACAGAACCAGTAAACATCTGGACCCAATAAGGAAATGAAACACCAACACCAACAGTGGAAATATACAAAATACGGTCTTTCAAGATATACACCTACTAAATCTCCCAGCCAGGGACTAAATAAAGAGATCTTCTTGACCTACAATCTTGACTCCAGTCTGGACCTCTTTCAAAGGCTGTCAAACTCCAAGCAGTAATAGAGCTATTACATAGGACTCTCTATAGACTACTTTATAAAAATGAAAATGAAAGCAAGCTGGTGGGCTTTTGGGCACCAATTGTCTTTGGCTTTGTAGGATAGGGTTGGCAGTTTTTACTCTAACAATGAAAACAACAAAGGCCCAGAAAGCCATGTTCCCCTCTCACTTCCACTTTCAACAAGCTTAGCTGGATCTTCTGTTTGGTCTGCAATGTGGCCCCAAAGCTATCCTTGGGATAGCCAAGTAGAAGACAGTAGAAACAAAGGGAATGGGATTTAAATGATTTGGTCTTTGAGAGAAAAATGGACATAAAATTAGCTTCTCTTATTTAAGAAAAAAACATTTCTCAGAACTTACCTAGTAAATCTTTCTGCTGGTGACATTTAAGTAAGCAAGTCAGTTTTTATAGTTTGCAGTTTTTAGATGAACTTTTTGATTACATACATGGCATCAAGGAATTTTATACTTTTCCAATACAGCTTAATATTATTCTTTCCTTCTAGAGACAGAACTCTGTTGTGCCAGATCATACGCATGAACACATCTGCTTTGCCAAATATTTTCCAAATATAAATTGGAGTTGTATTTGAATTTGGTAGTGTCTTAAACCAAAGTCAGTCAAGTCTAAAAATACAACACATATCAGCTGAACAGGATGTTGGAAATTTATCTCCTGTTGTAAGGGATATCAGTTGTTTTGCACTTTTCTTTAAGACTTTGCTCTTTTTAGTAAAGAGAACCACCTTTGTTTTTCTCCGTCCATGTTGGTGGTTAGCCCGTAAGAGTACTGCTCATCATACCAAATTCATCCAATGCACTCTGGTAGCAGGATAAATAAGATGAGCCAAATGAAAAGGTATTGATAAAATAAAAATTAAGGGGTTATCACGATTCTTTCTAGAACTATGCCAAACATTATAAATGCAATGTGTGAGTAGGTGGCACTAGAGCTGAAATCAGATGCAGACCATGACAGACTAATACATAGGCTTAACAGTCTCTTCATTATGTAAGAGATCCAAGGCCATTGAGAAACATATTAGTAACAAAATAGATGCTCCAAGAGCATACATCCCAATCAGAGTTCGTCCTTTTACCTGCTTAGCAGCAGTAAAATAGCCTGCATAGGGGAACAAAGCTTATCCATGCAGCCTGGACCAGTGCCAGGATAAACTAAGCTACAGATCCAAAATATAACTGATTTTAGTTACAAGAGGAGCACTTACATATTAGCTTAAAACCAGAGCTCCCAAAGCATAAGACATAAGTTACATCCAGGTGACTGCCAAGCAGCAGAGAAGTGAGAGAAGTGGCCATTCAAGCACCAGGTGTGCCCAAAACACAAAGCACTCTCCTCTATCTACACCCAGCCCAGGTGTGCTGGCAAGAGCTGCTGTTGCCACCTCCATGAGAGAGGAAGACATCAGGTTGAAAGGACACCACTTGGACCACCAGCACTGGCAGAAGGTCATAGCACCAGTGACATCATCACGACCAATAAGAGAACTCTCTTTCCAGGATCATGTTACCCATCAGGCCAAATCTGGAAACTACAGTAATTATCTTCAGGGAGTGAACAAAGCAAGCAAATGCTGAGAGTGACCTTCTTGTTGCTTACAGACTTCACTCAAGCACACACATCGTATTTGTGGTACCTCAAGAAGAAGCAAAGCTTAGCAAAGTCTGGTTCTTAAGGCTTTGGCTTGAAAATATTGAGGAGGAGGGAAAAAGGTAGAAAAATGAGAGTATTTATTGTAAATATTTACTCTTTGCCCACAGGGCAATTAAGTTAGAACTTCAAATATGAAGGATGTAGGGAAAATTAAAATTTTTAAGCACTGTAGAATTACTGATTTAATGGGTCTGCCAATGATGGCACACTCACAGCAAAGAGCCCTGGCTGCAGAAAGCTCTTAATCCCAATGAATAACTAACTGGGAATAATGTCAGCAAAACAGCTGTCAGGATAAAATGCTGTTCAAGTTGACTGGAGCAACAACTGCCTAGAGGTGGAAAGCAATATGTTCAGCCAAACCTCAATGCAAAAGCAGGTGCTGACACCACAGTTTAAGTAAAATCTGCTTCCACCTTCTACCTTAAAAAATGGGACTTATGCAGCATTAAATGAAAGAAGCAATTCTTCTCTTCAAAAACACATCAGGATAACTCTGGAATGAATTTTAGAGTTAAGTCCAAGCGTCTTCCAAAGAGATAATCTGGTAAATTGGTACCTGTCTGTACTCGTGCCTCTTACTTTCTACTGAGGTGGAAAGGAATACGAAATTCTAGTACACAACTGTTGAAGACACAATTTCACAGAAACGATGTACCAGAGAAGCTCTATTAAAGTTGACTGAGCAGCTCACTCTAGTCAGAATTGCTACCAAATATTTCCATAGAAAGAGCTGCATCTTCCCTGCAATATGATCAGGCCTGAAATCCCCACTCCAACCAGAACTTCCCAGAGGAAAAGGAGATTTTCACAGTGGATTAGAAAGGCCTGATCTAGCTTATATTCTCTGAAGTGCCTGTTGCGGGGTGTGTTCTCTTGAAGCTCTTTATCCACACTCTGCTCCTCCTCATCTCTTCCCTTCTCTCAACTAAATTTCTTTAACTTTTTTTTTCCTATGGAAGTTTAGCAAAAAAACCTTGAAGCTATATGCACCAGGATACAAAAATACAAGGAACATGGATGACCAACTGCACAAAAATTATTCAAGTGAGCTTGCAATAATGATTATCCTATATAAAGATATTTAAAGCCTTCAAGGCATATAGGATGCAGGCAGCTGGCAGCATCCATGTGACAGATGCCTCGAGTGCCTTTTACCATCCATACTGCTGTGCATTAACAGACGGATTACTGGGCAGTCATTTACAGACAACAAAATCCCCCAACCTTGCCCACACAAACAGCAAGTAAAATGGTCCAAAGCCCTTCAGTCAAAAATCGTGATTGAAGTCAAGATAGGCTGTTGATGAGAAAGAAGGCAGCATTTTGCTTTATTAGCAAGAACAAAGTTGTAATTCTACTTGTACTAATTCAAATATTCTGTCATGGCACTGGGAGTGAAAGAACTATAATTACTACACTCTAGAAATTCCCAAACATGTTCTTACTCCCACAGTCTCATTAGACTTCTGGCAGGAAAAAAAATCATGGCTCTGAGGAGTAGGACAAGTGCACAGGCCAACATACATGTCTTTGAGGTCACTCGTTTACAAGACACTTTCCTGGCAACCCATAAATGCAATTTGTTGTAGAGGAATTGTCAGACAGCAGCTCTTTTTGTCTCATGCCATTGTCCTAAGGAAATCTGCCATGATACACCTCTGGACAAAAAAGGACACAAGAGTGCACAACTGGAGTGACCTTCTCCCTTTGTCAGCAGCTTTCTACATGGAGAAGAGCCATTTTTCTAACTTGTTTTTTTGTTGAAGAAATGAAAGCTTATACTCAACAGAGTTGTTGACATATGTAGGCATCTCAACTTTGTTGACTCTATCACACCTGCTTCACCAGCCACTTATAGCTGGCATGCTATTGCAGTTCTAAATCTAAAGCACTCTCTTTCCCCACCAAATACAAAAACAGGAGCTTGTTTTGGTCTTTCACTTTTTTTGTGTATAAGATGCCCAGCTTTTCCCTCTCAGTCCTAAAAGAAAACTTCAACCTGGTTAAAGTTGCATGCACTGGAAAATATTCGCTGCCCATGGCTAACACCGACAGTCCTTTCTCCAACAGCACTTTCTCCATCAGCATCTATTTCCTGGGTATCTTGGAGTCCAGGTCAAGCCATGGGAAACAGTCACTTTGATGCTTCACAGTGGAGCTCCTCATCCTGTGCAAAGGCTGCCACCACTGCTACTTCTGGAAATCGTTTGTTTCTAGTCATATAACCCTGTACCCCAAGCATAGAATGATGGGATATTCTCCTTTCCCTACACAGAGAACTCCCATACGCTCTTCCTTCTCTCAGGAGATACCAAGAGACAGGAAAAAGGCAGAAAACAAAAGCTTTCAACACAGTTTGAGATTGCACCACTTCCAAGAAGTCTGCTCTGCCTTTGATCTATTGATTTCAAGGCCCTTAATGTGGGAAGTTGAAATGCAAGTTTTCTCAACACAAGTTCNAAAAAAAAATAGAAAAAAAAAGAAAAAGAAAAAACACACTGCCCCAAACCAACAACAAAAGAACTCCAAAAAGACAAAATATCAGATCTGCCTATAACCAGAATATGCACTCAAGAGTCTTGGTTGAAATCCAAAAATAAAAAGTAAGGAATCAAAGCTATTATTTAGCAGTGCAACATCGGAGACACTGGTGAACTACAATTAATGGAAATTAATGGATAAAATCCCACAAGCACTGGTAGGTGAGTTATTTACTTACTGGAATGTCACCTCAGAGCTACCCCTGTGAATTTTCATTAAGTTATCCCACAGCTACCTCTAACAGCTTTGCTTACTTTCTCTCCTGAAGCTACTAAAAAGAAGCAAAATAAGGGAAAAAAATGAAGTAACAAAGCATTTACTACTGAGATGCATTTTTAAATAAAAATAAGGATCTTTTTCTCTTTAGGATATTCCAAGAAGGTTCTCCCATCAACTGCAGTGCATCTTTCATATGTGAGGCTGCAATAAATCCAATTTGATGTTCCTCTTTGAAGAACACCCGTAGCAAATGAACATCTGCAAATCTAACTGAGGACTGCTTCCCAGGAAGAAATAATAACCGAAAGATAAGCGAGGGAGGTGAAATTACTTTGCAGCTTCACTAACTTTATTTATAACACCCTTTAAGCTCATCTCCTCCCAGGACATATCTCACCCTCAGCTGTGCGGTGCCAATCTAAGAGGCTCTGGATGCCAGGAACTGCAATGCAACAGCTGCCTATGCTGGAACCACCACACAGCAGCCACTCGCTCTGTTCTCAGCAGTGGCCATGTGCCTGGGCCATCCCAGGAGAACGAGGGAGCACAGCCTGCAGCCCGTATCACCAGCAGGCAGAAGTACCTGCCCCGACAGAAATGCCCATCAGCCCAGTACCCTCGGCACAGTGGCACTGGTCTGAGGGAAGGAGAAAACAAGGCCCCAGCAAGACGGAAGATCTGCATGTTCATAATTAAAATGTTTCGAGGGTACTTTTGCTTCTCTTTAGAAGAGGCAAGCTGTTTCTAATAAAGGATCATTTGAGTCACTTAAACTTTGTTGATTTATGGTTTTTTCCTTGTTATTCCAAAAGTGTAGGCCCCCTTGTTGAAAGAAAAATTGGTTTGGGGACGGATAGGATGTTAGGCTGAGCTTTTATATAATTTATTTGAACTCAGGTAACATTCACCTTTATGACTCACTGATTATGACACCTTCTTTTCCTTGCCAGCATAATTTCTCCTGGAAAAGAGTTTATTTTCTTGGCTATCTTTAATTGATACAAACACTAGCAGAAGACAAGACATCATACATGCATGCTGCCAAATCAGGACCTTCCTTTTTCCAAACTACAGCTTTAAAATACAGCCCATTAGAAGCAGGAAAAGGGCAAACAGGGAAAAAAACCCCACTTATAAAGTTGTTCTCTCTTTTTTTTTTTTTTTTTTTTCTGTTTAGATTACATAGTTATATTTATGCTTCCGGACTGAAAAAAATTCCCGAGTTGCTCTTGTTGCAACAATGTATGTGAATTAGCCCACTGAAATGAATCACAACAATCGCACGGAAACAAAGCCAAGGGATTCAGCACTGAAAGCCCTGGTGCACTGGGCATCCCTGCCCACACCAGTCTGACAGAGACAAGGCTGGCACTTCTGCCTCTTCTCATTCCTCCCTCCCTTTTCCCAAACCTAGTCAGAAAATGATTACTGACAAATAGCAGATCTTAGCTAACACACCATGGCTCCTTTTTAAATTGGGGAAAAAAAAAAGAAACTGGAAAATACAAGGAAAATTGTCATCAAAGGCATGCAGTTAATATTTAATCCAAAGAATTAC
>VWZG01011312.1:212568-237847 GCA_013396735.1 Grallaria varia | reverse complement strand
CAAAAAAAAAACAAAAAAAAAAAAAAAAAAAAAAAGGGAGGGAGGGAAAGACTTCAGTCTTTTCCTCAGACATTGAAGCTTCCCTTCTCTGATAGCAGACGTAAGAAAAACACCCTATTTAAGAGTTTTCTAGATTAACAAAGTAGACATTTTGATGTAGTCTTCTCGGTGTTTGCTGAAAGTGGAGCTGGAGTTGGAAGGGAGTGTCCAATACACCCATATCAGATATACAGCATGCACCACTGATATTCAAGAAATTAAAGTTCTGTAAGTTCCTTGAATATTTTATAGGCAGATGAAGACTAAAGTGATAGGTTTGGATTTGGGGGTTGCATTTAAGACATCATAGCAAGACCTCTGCACTCCACCAGAGCCACAATCGCTGCTGCGATACGACAGCATAACATAACCCTGTGTATTTAATGGAAATCAGTGCTTGCAAAGCACCACAAAAAGATTTTCAACCTCAGCCCCCTGTCCTCTGTAGCCATGCAAGCATTCTGCTCCCACTTGAAATCAGTAATATGGACATCGGCCTCTGCTTACGCAAAAGCAAGGCAGTGCTCTGATCAGAGCAGCAAATACAACTCTCTGTATGTCTGTGACCTGATCCTGAACTACAAATTCATTTGAGTTCCTTGGTCTTCTGGCTTTGGTGGAAAGGTCATTTGGAGCTTTTTCCTGCTGTTCTGGAAATGCAGAGTTCCAGAACTAAAAAACCACACTTTTCTTCATCTTCAGTTCACAGTTTCTCCTTCCAAGACTCCCCTCCCATGTAAGGGAATTCACATGATGCAGTGCGATCAGGCATTATAAATACCACATGTTAAAGCCCTTGACCTGCACTTTCGCTGAACATATCAGAGCTAAAATAAATTTTGGGTACTCTTTTGTATTAATCTTTCTATAGATTTCTTTTCCTCACTGTTGGTGAGAAAAATCTGAATCACAGCAATTTATTGTGTGAGGAACAGCAGGCAGGTAACAGTTTACTCTTTTAAATGATACTGCAATCCAGCCAGACACTTGATTGCTCACAACTGCAACACTGTACAGAGATCTACAAACATCCATGGGAAAGAAAACTATAGGCAATGTATTTATAGTATCAGGATGATAAATCCTGGAGTTTGTGCATTACACAGAGTATGTGCTACCACTGGCCATACAACTTGTAGATAACCAGAGGGCTGGGATCCTTCTACTGTGGAAAGATCAGATGGAAGTGGGAAGAATTTGGGTGTTGAAACAGAATAAGGAGAAGACATCACAGAATTTTTCTTTTCACATTCTTCCTGAAACTCACTGTGGGATCACACATCACAAAAATCCCTGTCTTATTTCCATCATGGACCAGGGATTATGAAGGAAGGAGAGATTAATGAAGAGCATTTCTCTCTTACCTTACTCACCCATCCGTTCAAAGCAGAATTAAAGAATTGCTTCCCCTGCCTCCACCACACTGCACCTTAGCCTGTGAAGTGCTCTGTGAATCACTGACAATGATACCAGAGCCAAGAAGCAACAGCAGTACTATTTTTCAGAATCTTAGCTTGTCAAAGTTGATTTCAAAATCAAATTGTCTTAGATACTAGGCATGAGACCTCAGAATAGCAGAAACCAGCAACACAGAGTTTCTCTTAAAATGGGCAGATGAAGCGGATTTTCTTCTTTCCTCACCAAACAAGAATTCACTGGACTATTATAAGTGAATTTTAACATCAGATCCAAGCTCTACTACTGACCCTACTGTTAAGCTAGACATTTTCTTGAGGTAAGGACTGCTATCAATAATCATTATATGCACATATACTTAAAAGAAACCCAACAAAGTAGTTAACAGTAGCGAGTTCAACTAGATCTGCACAGAGTTACTATCAAGGTAAAGGATTCTTCTAAACAACTAATACCACAAACAAAAAGCTTCTTAAGGACTTAGCATCTACATTCTCAAGAATTAAGCTTGGATGTCATCTTCTCAAGATCTGAAAAGGAAGGGAAATAGCTTAAATTCCTTGTTGGTCCATTCTAGCAGTGCACAATAAACTAAATAACAACAACAACAAAAATTCACCAAGCCAAGGAAATTGGTCATATTTACAGTTTTTTTAAATAAAACAGGTTTAGCAAAAATAGTTAGATTGGAAGCTAAACACATTTTACACTGCCTTGAGGAGTTTCTACACAGGAAACACAGCAGCATACCCTGAAGATGCCTGCCCTAAGTCATAAGAGTTTTGCTTTTGCATAGAGAAGGATCTTGCATACATAAACACTCTCTTCAGCACTACAATAATACAAGCAACCAATAAACTGGCCTTAAAAAAAAAAAATTAAGTGATGTTCACTCGCCCACTGTCAAGGAGTCATAGGTGCACAGAATAATCAGTCCAACCTCCTGCTTTGTGCAGGGGCAGTTCTTGAGTCTTACCAGACCATTCCCATCTTTGTCCAGATAGGAAGGAAATATTCCAGGGATGGTGTTTTTAAAGCCTCTCTGGGCAACCTGCACCAATGTTCAACTGGCCATGTGGTGAAAAAACTTTTCCTTATGCCAAGCTAGAACCTTTCCTCCTGCCACATACATCTGTGAAGTGTCTTGGTCTGTTTTCTCAAAAACCTGCCCACAAGTGCTGAGGGCCTGCGGCCATGTCCCCACAAATCTGCCTCTGCTGAAGAAGCCCAGCTCCATCACCCCCTCTCACGGCAAGTCCCCCAGCCCTATCCAGCCTGGGGACTCTGCTCAGTTCCCTCCAGCTTACCAATGTCCATCCCCCACTCTGGGCCCCAAAACTGGATGCAGGATTCCAGGTGTGGCCTAGCAAGTGCCAAGCAGAAGCAAACAAGCGGTTTCGTCACTACCTGCTCCTGAAAATCATGCAGGGGTAACCACTCCTGCTGTAGGGACACCACAGGCTTGCACCCAGCCTGTTGTCCCACAGGTTCCCCTGGTCCTTTCCAGCAGTCGCTCCCCAACCTCTCCCAGGTACAGGGAATACATTTATGCTGTTTGTAAAATAAAAGGCAGTAATAGGCAGGGATTTCTTCACTTTAAGCTGGGGCACGTTACTGTTCCTCACATTCTGACAAGGCTGTCTTGAAGACACAGGTTGCAGCCCTTTCACCCAAGACAGTGATTAACATAGCTGGGAGAAGTTTCAGCTATCAATTTTGATATCATGTTATTAGTTCCATAGTAGCTGTTGTACTCATTGGGATCTAAGGCACCGAGTGAGGCAAGGAAAGACAGTACTTCTGGCTTTAAATGGTATCTTGGAAGAAGAAGGAGAGAAAGCTTAGATCTTCATGGTCTGCATGCCAAAATGTGGATGCCTTCCCCCATGCAGCTGCATTTTTAAGCAACAGTTTCACCCCTATAAATGGCTTTTTCTGAAACATCATTAAAAACTGTTCTTGTTAGAATGTTTGCAGAGAATCAATGCAATAAGTTTTTATCCATGGATAAAAAGCTTCTAGGCTCATAGATTTTCCAAACAAAAGATAATACAGTTTTTATAATCTGTCATGAAACACCATTTCCCAAATCAACCAACACATTTTAGAAGCTAGAAAACAATTCTGCTGTATCCACCTACTATTTATCCTCAATACTCAGAAAAGGTTTCACCTTCCTTTCTAGAGGACCAATGCTTGCCTTAAAAAAATAAAAAACAAGAAATTAAAAATGTAGGTAACACTAGCAGAACAAGTGCAATGAGGTTACATACCTGCCCTAACTGACCTCTACCACCAATTGCATAAAGGCATTCCTGACTGGTCTTAAGGCCAGGTACTTCACTTATTTTAAAATTTTGATATTGAAGGTAGAAATTAATTCAGTTTTAAGACAATTAAGAGCTCAGTCCTGCACTTCCTGACATTATCCCTTTATCAATAGTATTGTTCTGATTACTCTCACCCCAGTGCCTAGTGCTACTTGTAACATGGCTTAAATGGATCTCATGACAAGGGCACTGGGTTCATGTACACAGGACAGGAGGCTGACTGGCAGGCAATTGGGAGAGGAAAATAATTGCAAGAAGGTGATAGTCTAACAGGGTCAGAGAGTTTGGGTGGGTTCCTCCACCCCCTTTAAATCAATTTAGTTTTCATTCCACTGAATGACTAACTTAGCCAGAATGAGGAGCATCCCATCTGTCCTGCCTGCAGTCTCTAAACACTGCCCAGGAGATATAGAGATAGCAGTGAAGAATTCTTCTCCAAGTCCAGTCGCTATGGGCACAATAAAGTTATTTTGCATTCATATCCATCTAGGATCAGACACCATCCACACACCTTTTGTTTCTTCATGGCTGCCTTACAGACACTGCAGGAAGGATTCACCTGGCCTATACTTCAGCTTGTCCACCAATCAGGACACTCATCTGACCCATTTGCATAGGTTTCTTCTAGTCTGAGAATACACTTGCTCACTTTAATAAATTCATTCCCAATAGATTATGTAAAGAATATAGGTAAGACACTCTTCCAGCAGAAGAAAAATAGCAAAAAAATACTGAGAAATTTGAACTGATGATACTGCTTGGAGACTCATTCAACAGTTTTTCTACAATGTTTACTGAACAAAACCATGCAGTCTTACAGCCTGGTGCAACATTCAAAATTTAAATAGTTGTATTCACACACACTCACAAGGCAGACAAAACTGAATTCTCTGGAAATGCTTGCTGAAGAAGACAATTGTTGGATTTGATCCATTCCTATCCCAATAACAGCAAGACTGCACTGGCTCCCAGGGGTCCCAGTCTGGCTAGAGGCACCACTGTACTAAGAACTGTCAATGTTCAAAGGAACCAAACTCCCTATTCAAGGATCTTAAAGGCATCTTCACAGCAAAGGAAGAGTAGTTGTCTACACATGTTTGAAAATGGAAACACTCCTGTGGGACACAGGTCACTCACATACTCAGAGAATCAGTCAGCTTACACAATACTTTTCATCAAAAGAGTTTTATCACTGATGTTCCTCAAATGTCATACCACATTCTGAAGGTTATATAAACAAACTTGTGCATTACTCAAGTTCCAGGCCCCCACTGCAGATACGTCTTCGCCAATTAGGAAAGATTTTGTCAATCAACTACCTTCAACTGTCTTTAAGTTACATTTTTGCAGTGGGAGCCTCAGCTCTCCAGCACTTTAACTGTACCAACGAGAGACGCCCTACAAAAACCGTGTTTCCAGACTCCTGGCACAAGACAGTCACATGACATTTATTTCCCTGAGTCAATTCCCTGGATTTATGCCCCTCATACTGTTCCATAGAGAAGGCAGAGCCGAAGTGGCATGCCTATTCTGCTGTTTGATGTGACACATCCAGAAACACTATGGAACGCACATGGCCCCACAACTTCCCCTAGAAGCAGCAGCATGGGTACCACCTCAAAACTGCCACCTTCAATATGGAAATCTAACACAGGTAAGTGTTTTGCAAGAAGAAAAAATGAAGATAACCCACAAACACTCAACAAGTCCCTCTAGCTGGTAAATTTCTTCTGAACAAGAGAATTCTCAAGGGGAATATACCTAGGAAAAAACAGCAGACTTACTAGAAGTTGATGGTGTTTAGCTTACACACATCTACACGGAACAGTGAAGTCAAATGCTGGTCATACAGGACATAAAAACATGACCTGTTTATTATTACCATACAACTATAAAGGAAGCATTCTTATCAGCTGGCAAAGTTTCTAAGGAATATAAGTTTATGGAAAAGCCATCCCTAATTGAACCAAGTCTCAGCAATGAGGAGAAAGCATATTAATGAGGCAAGGCTAGGAGGTGCGATGAGGAGATAACAATACCCTTAGGAATTACACTGGTATTAAATGCAACTTTATGACTATATTATTCTCCTATGAATCTTTATGGCAAGAATATCTGTGTTTATACAGATGTTCTTTCAACCATCAGTTATTCTAGTTTAAACACACATACGGGGAACCTTGACATTTTAAGATTACAGGCCATTAGATTAAATTAGATTTGTTACTTTTCTGTAACCTGCTAGGCTTTACAAGGCTGATATATTCTTTCAGTGAAACTGAGATGCATTAATTGAAATGAGACACCACACCTTTAATAATGCAGACTGATATAGCTCTCTCACAGGGTTTTTTCACTCAGTGCCTTTATTTTAATTCTTCTGTGTCCCACTAACATGCTGCATTTTATCACTAAGAGGGCATTCTTCATTTAAATAGCACATGCCAAGCTAAACTAAACTGATAGGACTCATTGTTACACAGTGGGATGCACAATTCATATCTATGCAAAATTAAGCAAGTCCAAACTCTGGTTTCCTACATGAAGCAGACTCATGATCAAAGCTGAAAGTTCACAGAAATCCAAAACACCACCTTCTGCAACAGACAGATGAGACAATCTATTACCACTCAAAATGCTCTCTTACAAAACACAGATTGTTAAATATATGAACAGCCCTGGCAGTAAGAGAACTCTGGCCTTTTTTCCTGCTGAGGCACATTTCAGTGCTACTGGGTCAGAGCTCCAGGGAGAGACAAGAGGATTATTACAAGGATCCACCCAAACTTCAGTGCAACTTAGACTACCCTACCCTGTAGCATTCAGAATGAAGTAATATCGTCAGAGGAAAAAGAAAGCTTCTGGCACCCAGAAGCCCAGCTCTAGTGAAAGGTCACAAACGAAAGGAGTAAAGAGAAGACCCCTAAGACCTCTGGACTGGAGGAAGGGAAGAACCTTCATCCTTGCAGACCTAAACATTCATTACTTCCTATCTTGGCTCCTCATCCGTAAAAAGAGGACAGCCTGCCTTTTCAGACCCACCAGAGGAGAACTGCACTGCAGACCACAGGGTGGATTCCTGTCAGCCCTACACAATGATGACAGCACTCACACAAGGATTTAAACCAGATGAGAATCCAACAAGCAAGTCATACAACTTAATTGTTAGAAGCAAAAATGCCCAGCCAGCTCAGTTTTCAATCTGTCCATTTCTACTTCTATTTCCTTGCATGGCATTATTTCACAGCCTAAGACAGTTTTTAAGGTGTTTCATGCTATTAACATACTCACTAGCTTGTCTTCTCCATACTAAGGGTCCACCAGACCTGCTTGCAACCATAGCAATTTCTTTTATTTTTGTTTGAGGGAGATATAATTTTAAATGGTCAGAAGGGAGCTGGAAGACACAACACACTGGACATTTGTTAACATCTCTAGGCCAAAGAATAAATTGGTGAGAGACAAGTACAGAGTCCACTGAAGCAGATGGATCTAGTAGCCAGACACAGCATGACCTCCATTTCTATTTTTCACCCAAATCAATAAGGCTTGGCACACTGAATGTTGATACCTGTATAATTTCTCATTTTTTTAAAATTTTGTTTCTTTTTAATATTCATATTGTCTTTCAATAACTTTGCACTAACACGTCAAGTTTTGCAGAATTCACTCAGTCCAAATCATCCAGATTTAGAACAGTGAATATTGATCAGATTTTTGGAAGAGAAAATAACTCTCATGCCCTAGAACTTAAGCCAAACCAAGATTAAAAGGAAATATAATATTTTAGGTAAATTAAGCCTCATTTGCTTCATTAGCAGCTTCTTCCTCCTTTCTCTTAGTAGGAGCATCAACTCTGGGCATTGCTGGAAAGGCAGATGCTTCCCTCTCACACCACAGCCATGGCAATGCTCCAGGCTCCTGACATACTCCCTCAAGCAAGGGGATGGTGGCAACATTAATAGCACATTATAGCTTTGTCATTCATGTAGCAAGCAGATTTTAAAAGGGGAGGAACCACAAGAAGTTATAGGCAGCTTCGTATGTACGCATGGACCCCTTGGGCCTGCACAGGGGACTCGAGAAATTTAAAGAGGCCTTCTGCTCTGCTCACCAGGTCCCAGGTAGCACAAAATACAGGCATGACACCTCCTTTTACAGGGAACTGCAGGCTAAACTGCCCAAGAGAGAAGTTTCTGCCTGTTCCACTAGTTTCTGTTCTTATACAGGAAGATTTGAGGTCCCTTAATTATTATCATGCCTGAAGTGACTGGTGACAGCTTCATTACCTACAGAGAACTGCTTCGTCATTGAGTTCATGGCTTAATTAGCAGTCAGCAGAACTCATGGTCACAAAGTATTTTTATACCATATGTGCGATGGAGTCATGTGCATCTCCCTTGGACCTCTGTCATAAAGAAGAGTATATAGAAACTGACGCATTCATCTTCCCAAGACAGATGAAGTTTATGTGCATTTCACTTTTCCTCTTCCAGGCTGCAATATTCACCTTTCCTTGGCACAAAAGCCCTCCTTTTCGCATTCCTCGTTGCTCCTTTGCCTCCAGTCCTACACCAGCCAGATTACTGTGTCAGGGCCAATTCCCTGAAGTCTGACACAGCATTACCTTCCTGGCTGATACTGAAGTGAACCATCACAGTCTGAAATTCACACAGCTTCAGGGAATCTTAAAGTCATGATTTTAAGAACCATTTGCCTAACCACTGTCAGGAAACAGAATCCACTGAGGCTTTCAAAAAGCTGCAGGTTAAATTCAAAGCCTGCAACTGAAGTGAGCTGCTATGCTGACATCTGGGTTTATGCCGCCTTCTATGCATGTTCCGTACCGGTAATCAGACTGAGACCTATTTAAAGTGCCTCTATTGTCACATGCCAAAATATTTAACTATTAAATTTCACCCACCATATCCCCATCCTTGCGTTTTATGGCAGGAGCAAACTCCAAGCGCACCTATTTTTCTGCCCTGCCTGAAGAGCGAGACCAAATCTCTCTCTTTGGCTCGGCTGAGGGTCGGGAGCAGGGGCCGCAGGGCTGTCCGCGGCCCCGCAGCGCAATCGGCCCGCCCTGCGAGCACTGCGGAGCGTTACCTGCACCGCCGCGGGCGCGGGGAGCCGGGGGGCGCGGGGAGCCGGGGGGCGCGGGGAGCCGGGGGGCGCGGGGCCGGATGTTCCCCGGCAGGACGGAGGTCCCCGCCGCCCCCGGGAGCATCCTGAGGGACGGGGAAGCGTCCGCTCCGCGCCTCTGCGCACCTGCCCGGCTCCTGTTTACAACCGCCCCGTTCATCCCAGCGCCGGGGGCGGGGATGGGAAATGCGATTAACAGATTAAGTTTGGAAGAGACGGGAGGTGGGTAGGGGCCCATCCACAGGCGCGCACCCTGCGCGGGGGGCCGAGCGGCGGCACCGGCTGATTTCCCCGCAGCGAGGAAAGCTGGGGAGAGGGGTAGGGAGGCCGGGAAGGAGCTCGCCGTGCAATAAAATGCCTACAGTGCCTGCGCCCCGGGGTGGGGGAGGGAAGGACACCGGATCGTCCTGTAGGGCGTCCCCGATGGGGTCAGGCGCCCGCATCTCTGCCATCGCGCGGACTTACCTCGATCCACTTCTGAGCCTCGGTGAAGGCCAGCTCAGGCTGCGGGGGCTCGGGAGCAGGCTGAACCTCTCCCAGCTCCAGCCCAGGACTGGCCATCTGCAGGGCCCCGGCGCGCCGCGGCTGCGGCGGCGGAGAAGGCAGGCCCCGAGCCGGCGGCCCGCGGCGACCCGCGGCCGCAGCGGGGGGACGCCGGAGGCCGCTGCCTGCCTCTGCCTCTGCTTCTGCCTGCCTCTGCCTGCCTCTCCCTGCCTCGCGGCCGTCGGGTCAGGAGCCGGGGGCGGCGGCGCTCCGGAGCCCGGCCGACTGCTGCTCGCCTGCGGTAACCTCTCGCCGCCGGTGCCCGTCAAAACGCACGGGCGAAGCCGCTTTGCCTTCAGCCCATGCAAATGCCCGCGCCGCCGCCTCCCCGCCGCGAGTATCGCATCGCGGGCGGCGCTGCGAGCGAGGGGGGCGGAGGGGCGGGGGAGCCGGGCACCCCGGGAGGGGTCGGGGACGGGGACGGTGATGCGGAGGCATCCCCCGCTTGGGGAGAAGGCGGGAGGGTACCAGCCGCCCCCCTCACCCCGCGGCTCCCGGGGCGGGGTGAACGACCCTTTGGCAAGTCCCCCACCGGCATCTCCCGGAGGGCACCGTGTCGCACGGCGAGCTGCTGTTTGCGGCTGCTGCCTTGAACACCTCAGTAATCGATGTTGCCGCACGGAGCACCCAAGAATCTCCACTCCCCGAGGTGGAGAAGTGCCCTGCTCCTCGCCCGACCTTCACCCACCTGCCCGGGGGCCGGGGGCTTCTGCCCCAGGAGCGGAGCTCGGCAGGTGCCCTCACGGCCCTGTGGACATCAACTCGGGCTTGCAAAACCGTGTGAGAGTCAGCACAGAGCCCAACAGTGGTAGTCTTCCTTCAAAAAAGGAGGAGGCATCAAGGTGTGCTTGAAAAAAGTATACCATGGGTGAATACTCCCTGTTTTTCTCTGTATGAAGAGAAGAAATCCAACCGTGTCCTGCAGAGACTTGCATGCTTAACTTACATTGTGTGAGTAGTCCTAGCTCAAACAGATGCTCTTTAGCCTAAGGTTAACCATAGAAATTTGTAAAAATGGAAGGTAATTTTTTCACCAGGAAGTCAAATCCTAAAAATCCCCACTCATAACTGTTGGAAAGATGAGCCAAAGTTACTTGTTTATATTTATGCAAGTATAGAAAGATACCCGTGTGCTAGAACTGCAGGTGTGTGAACATTAACTCCTACTACTAAGGTCTTTTTGAAAGGAGTCATAACTAGCTGCTTTTTCAGATGTCAACATGTTTTGACGAAAAGGAAACCGTAAGATTTACTTTTCAACATGCCCTTAGTTTAGGCCTGAATTTGCCTCAGCTCAATAGGTGGAATTTTGGGTCTTGTTTATTGTTATAGCCAATGAAAAAATACCAACTCTTCAAATATAAGTATTTATTTCTTGATTTCCTAGGAATCTGTATCCTAGGAATTTGTCTTTATTGTTCTCTACTTTTTGTTTTGGTCTTTGATTATTTTTTCAAGTTTGTTGGAGTAACAAAGGGCCTAAAAACAGGATATAAGGTTTACAGGGTTTTTTTCTGAGACCTGCAACTAGACAAAAACTAGATGAATGGTAGTCTAATCTCAAACATTTAAAGATAAATAATAAGTGTAGTTTGAAATACTTATGCTAACACAGGCTATTTTCTGATTCTTGTAATATTTAAATGACTTTGATGTTTATCTGACAGCAATTACATTTATTCTCCTGGGGCAGTGGAAGACTAACAATTTGAAATAATTATCCTACCTTTTTTATTACTGCGCAAAATCAAATATATGATTTTGCTGTCTGGTGATGTCAACATCATCTCTTGGAGAACTAGAAGAGCTGGATTGGGCTGGGGTAAGCATCATATCACACAGAGCAACTGTTCAAAACAAAGACCCTCACCCCAGACCTTGTCTTAAAGTGGTATGTAGGCATTCATTTCATATTTATGCAGTCATTTTTCATAGATCACTATAGAAAATGTGTTCTTATATACAATCCTATTCACATGCTTACATTTAAGCATACACAACTTTTAAAATTTATTAATTCGTAACAGATACACATGGATATAGAACGAGCAGAGCCTTTAAAGAGCCCCATCATGTATTTAGGAGTGTAAAAGACACCCTCTATGGCAGTAGGAATCTGGCCACTTCTTTCCTAATCCTAATCCTGAACCAGCTTCCCATTCGGTCAAGTACGAGGCAGCATCCCATCCCTACCTCCCTGTTCCCATGGAAACACACTTCTAGCACCAGCCCAGCTTGCTTTTTTTTAAAATCACCATCTGCCTGGGGAGTTGCGGGGCTTCCTCTAAGTCCCTTGAATACCAGCCATAGGTTTTTTTAATGGTTTTCCTTTCCCTATTACAACCACTCTGGCAATAGGAGACAAAATACGAAAACTAGCATGTTAAAATCTCCAGCAAGGTTTTCCCAAGATCACTCTTGCTCCTGACCAGAAACATTATTAGGAACTTAGTGACAGAATTTGTAGCAGCAACAAAATAGGAGATTTTGTTTCTTGTAGCTCTTTGCCAAAGTCTCTTGTTTTAAAACAAATGCTTCAGTTTAGCTTATCTGTTTTGCTTTCCAGTGAAATTCAAGCTAGAGTGTCAGCAATCCTTGTCAACACACTTGCATCTGTAACCTATGGAGGTGCAGGTATCAGTGTCCAGGTGCAGGCACCCTTCTCAAAAGCAGACTGTGCCTGTGCATAAGTAAAGTAACAGTGGAAAAACGTGTAATTAATATAGGAGTTACAGTAGAATGCAGAAGCAGAGAAAGAGGGTCTTCTCAGGTTGTCAGGGGTATTTCTGCTGCTATGCACAAAATGAAAAGTAGAGGTTTTAAGGAAGATACAGTTTCAGGTAGAGGGAGAGTTCAGCTTGTATTATTCGGTTTGGTCTTCTACCAGTCTAGTTTTCTCTGGTGGGTAGAGGAACTCTCCTGTTCCTTTTTGTCTTCAACCTAACATCTAAAATCTTAAAGCCTCTTGAGTAGCAGGAGCAGAGGTTTAATAAGGCCTGACTGCTGTTATGGCAGGCCTGATCTTATCCCATGGGAGCAATGAACAGCTTGCATTAAGGAAGCTGTGTCCTGGACAGCTTCTGTCACTATGATCTGTCTCCTTGAATGAACAGGTCTGGTGTTCAAGACGAAGTTCTCAGCAAAACTGCTCCTAGAAGTCATCTTTGTGCTCTCACTACTTTTTCTGGTTGTATTAGATTGCCAATAAACCTTTTTCTTCAAACCTAGTCTGACACAAATGCATCCTCCATTTGAAGAAAATTACTTTTACCAAAAATTGTGGTACAGAGAGCAAATGGGTGAAACACCCAAGGATGCTCTATTTCTATTCTATTTTATCTTGCTTAACAATCTTTTCTTTGTGAGTTTTTGTAAATGTACCTTAAAACAGCAAAGCCTCTGGGCTGGTTAAGAAGGGAAGTTATCCTTCTGACACCAGGGCTTTTCTGTCTCCTTATCTCCTTCACAACCTGCCAGTTCTGGCTGAAATTCTCTGAGCAGTGCTTCTTTTTTCCCCAGCCCATAATGGTCATACTTTGGGATTTTGCACAATACTGGGCCAGATCTTGGAGAAATCTGACCTGAGCCCTAAGTGGGTTGGTTTGGCTAAATATCTTCTTTGTTGCTCAAGGACTTTTATACATTTCTTTGGTTTGCTTGTCTTTTTTGTACCTTTAACAAACCACTGAATGTGACACAGAGAACTTGAGGCTATGTGGTATTTATTGTAAAATTTCTCCTTGGAATTCCTTAATTTTCTAAAGTATAAGGCAGGGATAGGCGTATCCAGCACAACCCTGTATAACTTCAAGATTATTTCAGAGCTGCAGCACCTGAACTGCCATGGGAGTCACACTGTTACTAAGAGCAGTGTGATTGCCTGGGGATGCTGTGGGAGTTGGACAGCTCTGGCATTAACATACTGATATTAATGCTTCTCAACAGGTATTAATCCTGGTGGAGAGTATTTGGAGATTTTTTTATGGACTACCAAAGGCAGGTTGTGCATTTTCACAGCTTGTCGTATGTGGAAGGGTGAGCTGAGAGGTGAGCAGATGGGAAGAGCCCTTACACAGATCCTGTCAAGGCAGAGGAGGGTGGTGGAGGAGACTGTTACCAGGAGTTTAGCATTTTCTTCCTTGACAAAACTAGACTCAAAGACAGTTCAGCTCTCAGTGACACACAGCCTATCTTGGAGAGACAGCTGGTAAAGATATCAACTCAGAAGCAAGACATCAAAAATTCCTGCTTTCGAAAAATGACTCTTTAAATAAGCTTTAGTTATTTTTAATTCTTGTGAAAAATCAATGAATCTGTGGTGGTGAGAGCATGTTGGGTTTTTTCGATCATTCAGACAAATGTTGTGGCTTCACATTTTATTTAATCAGGGCATCTGCTGCAGTGCATTTTCAGTATTCAGCATTTGGCTGACAGCACCTGTTTGTTTATCCCGGCCATGCTGTCTTCTATCACAGTCACTTTCTCTCTGGTACCACTCATTCAGCAACATATTGTCAGGCTTGGCACTGATGTTCTGTGTTGTTCTGGGAATTACAGGAGTAGACACAGTATCTAAATTTGCTCTTTCCTTGGAAGAAAGCAGTATTATATTTTCTCACTCTGTCCTGGAATAGTGTGAAGCTCTTTTCTGAAGCAGTTTTCTTCTCTCTTGGGTTTTTGTATTGGTTTTTGAAAGCCAGTACAACCAATTGTCACCTGGTAGCTGAGTACCATTTGACACTTTCCTGTTTTCCTGTATTCGCATTTAATTAAATTTTAAGATTGTAAAAGCTGTTGACTATCCAGGATTGGATATACCCCTATACATGTTGCTATTTAATGAGCTATAAGCCTAATGAATCAGAGTACAGGCAATTCAAAATGTGAGCTCATGTGCATAAATGCTTGTAAATATTCAACGTTATTTACAAGGCATCATTTTGGGGTGTTTCACCATCCTCTCTGTTCCCTGTGGAACAAATCTCCGATCAATATATTTTTATTTGAAACACTACCGTGCCTTTAATTGTGAGGTTTTCCTGCCTGGCCTTCCTTTCTGGCTTTGAGACTTGCTTCTGCCTCCCCTGGAGGCCTCCAGATCTCAGGCTGATAGCTCTGCTAATTGCACAGAGCCTGGCTCAGCTTCTCCTTTAATCCGCAGCCACGGCCAATTCTCCTACTCACCCAAACAACCATTTCCTTCCTTCTTTATATTGTTCTCATCAAGACCTGCCTTTCCTCTGGTATAGGAAATTCCTATATCCAGTCTCCTCTTTAACAAACACTTTTTTTCTGCTTCACCAGATCGCTTTACTTTGTCCCAGCCTGCCATAATCTTCTGTCTTTCACCCCCATTCTCCATCTCTTCAGTCTGAGGTACTTCTCACTTCTTCTTGTTCATGCTTAGTAGGTGGACGAAAAACACAACATATATAAACCATGAAAACCACTGGGAAGAAAAGCAAAACGAAGGTCAGTGAAATGAGAAATATCACAAGTAACTGATAACAAGTTACATAAAGTTTAAAAGACATAAATTAGGTTGACTAATGAGCAGAAACATAAAAAAGAAGTGGAGGAGTGGTGAAAAGAAAGTGAAGCAATACGAAAAAAATAGGTACCAAAGTAAAGGAAAGAATAAATCTAAACACAAAACCTGTGAAATTGTCAGGCCAGAGAGCATCCTTTCATTCTGCATTCATAGCTACCAAGCATCGCAAGGTCCACATCCGTACATGTTCCTTTCTAGGTCTTCCCATGAAATATATACCAGACTACAAGAGGAAAATGCCTACATGTGCAGACCAGCAACTGAAAGAATATTTTAAAGGAATGGGTGACTCTTCTATCTAGTTATCTGCTCCCAGAGCTACACAGCTCCACCCTTTTGACAGGTCAAGCTGGGAAAATCATGTGGCAGGACAATAACCAGCTGTTACCAAGGATCTTTTCAGACCATTAAAATGAAAGAACATTGGTGGGGAGTGGATGCTTACAGGTTTGTGTACCTGCCAATATGACATCCTGTTTCTTTAATGTAAACACAAAAAATGGCCTTTGCTTCTCTGCTAAGCTGGAAGTGGCACAGAAGCTCAAAACAGTGTTTTCCCTCCAGTTTTCTTCTGAGTTTGACTGTTTTTCATCTGCATTTTTAAAGTCTACTTCATTAAAGGCTGGAAGTAGAAATGGGGTGTTCTTTCAAATACAGTCTGGTCCAGGGCAGGGCTCTCCACTTCTAGTATGTATGTGCAACATCTTCCAGCTGATTTAGCAGCAACCTTGTAATTCCCTAAACTGCAAGTACCAAAAGGTTGATATGTCTTGGCAATATTATTTCAACACTACACATACACACCAGCTAAAAACTCATTCACCAGAACTATTGATGGCAGAAAATGTAAATTTAAGTGTGACCACAGAAATGGAATGCTTCTTAATATGTGTCTGACATTTATTATTAAAGAAACAAACAGTACTGTGAATATCTGTTGGACCTTCCTAAAACCTTTCTGTGCTCCTGAGAATAACTTCCTCTGCTATCTACTGGACCCCTTGGGGATCAAGCTTCACTGAAATCCCCAGAAACTTTTCTGAAGCCAAAGACCCTAATCTGCAAGAGTATGGATCCATCGGGGCTTTCCACGCCCATCACTGCTGGAAGGGTTCATGTAAGCTTTCCACTCTACTCTTTTGAACCCAGACATAAGTTCATTCCGCTCCCAGCTGGTTAGATGTAAGCCAGCTCCAAACCAGTAGCACCTTTACTGTATCACTGACTCTGTCCGCTTAACAAACTGGGTTTATGCGCTCAAGCCCAAGTACTGTGGAGGACATTTTGGAGCAGAGTTGGCTCACTTCCAGCCTGCTTTAGGACTGGATGTGATGATGCAGGTCTGCCGGTTGGGCTGTAGTCCATGTTGACAAACTGTCAGGGAAGAGAAGGATATTACACTTCGTTGAATCACTGTCTGAACTCCTACATGATTTATTATATGAGGGCTGCCCACCATATGAAAGTGGAGCTAACAAGATTGCCAAGAAACCACTGCTATTGAGTTTACAGCCAAAAAGGTTCATGCACACTGTCCTTAAAATAGCAAAATTGGGGGGAAAATTCATTTGAAGTTACTTTCATAACTTCCTTTTAGTATTACTTCTTTAATTATGTCTTTCTGTCTGGCCAGCCAAAGTGCCTGGAGTTTTTCCCAGTTCAGAGGCCCCAGTGCTCTTCTGTGGGCCTCCAAAAGAAGCCCAAAGGTCAAAAAAACCTCAACTGATCACTCAAGAGAACAAAAAGTAATTTATGATAATCCGTGTTTCTGATACCTGCCTATACCTGTTAACTCTTATTCGCAGGCACTTTTTGGCTGCTGGTGGGACTGCCTTTCATAGGAGCTCCTGATCTAGACAGAGGAAAGGAGAGACATAGGTTGCAGAACTCTCGTATTTAGAGCTGATACAAGCCAGCATTTTGGAGTACGTCTATGTTTTTTCATTAATCACTGGTTTTTAAAAGGGCCATATTTACTGAGTGTTTTTTCTTCTTGAAATACAGTATTCATTGAATGTATCCTCTTTGTGTTGAATCATGCCCAGGAAACTGGATAGGGATTTTCATAAGACTTTAAAGGAATTAGATGCTTAAATCTCATCAAAATTGATAGGGTCAAGCTCCTAAGTCCCATCTATGCCTTAAAAAATTCCAGTCCTGAGACACCAGTGACACCATGTTTGCTTAGCATGATAGTAGGTGAGGAAAAGATCAAATCATGGCATGTCCCTAAGAGAACATTAGCATTAAAGCAACATTTTAGAAGCCATGGCTGTAAGTTCAGGTCAGATAGCACAGGGAACACTGGAGTAATTCATCATTTGACAAACTTCAGCATCAAGATTTTCTATGGCACAAGGGACCTTCAGCTAACTTTGGACAGCGTGCAGAATGATGTTTCTCTGAAAATTAGTATTTTAATCAGTTTCCAGTGCTGAATTAGAATATGCCAAATTTTTGTTTGCGCACTGCTTCCAGACTTTTCAATCAAGCTTCATTGCAAATGCTTCTTTTTATACACCACTCTGCAACCACTGTGTAGCAAAGATTGTTGTGTAGGAAGAGATGATCAGCCTCTGGAGCACCTTGTGAGACTGGCCAGCTTCTTACATGCCTCAGTGAAACTGGGAGATCATGAGCCTATCAGGAATAAAGACTCAAACTTTGTTGACAATCAAGACCTGTGTGATCTCCATCCTATTGTGTTAGGGAAGTCACATAAATGGCTCCACAGAATGGAAGATTTTCCATCAGTGCAGAATGACTGGGCTATCAGCTGTAGGAGCTCTTGTAACATGAACCTAATTGTGCTTTGAGGTAGCTGGTGTCAATGCAGCACTCAAGTATTCATGATCTAAACCTAGAGGAGGGAGGCAGTTCAGGAGGGAAAATGGAGTCTCGTGTGTAGAGAGTGAGACGTCTTAGAGAAATAATAGTTCTTCAAGGCATATGGTATGACAATCTCTGGGTATATCCCAGCATCACCACGTGGCTACAGTCTTCCCTTCCACTTTCTACAGCAGCTAATTTCTTCAGCTGCTGAAATGCTGTGAAAAAATCTGAGTACAGAGCACTGAAAGTGGCCAAAGGTATTCCTAGCATAGGAGAAGCCAGCTGCAAACCACCATGGTGTGCATAAGCACATGCTGGAGATGCTGTGGAGAAGTGTGAGAGCTGCTTATATGTTCCATTAAACCTGTAAACTTCTTAGGGGTCCTTTGTTGGAAAGTCTGTATGGCTCTTATTTTCTGAGGTCTTGAGAGTGCTTAGACCTCCAGGAGAAATGCAGGGGAAAGAAAAAGTTGCCAAGAAACCTTGGGCAGGTAAGAAGGAGCTGTGAGGGAGGGAGAGAGTCTGCCTTTCTGTATGTGGGATATGGACCTTTGCTGGGGTTTTTTTGCTGAATCTTCTGAACTTGTCAAGAGCATATAGACTTTCTGAATCCATTTGTATTTTTCAATGCTCATGGCTGTGAAACCCAATTTGTCTTCAGAGAGGAGAGAGAGATGAAGTTTCTGCAGCCCATCCCAAAGAGGCAGCTGGACAGTGGGAAGAAGGCATACAAACTTCCAGGGTCAACTTCTTATCACCATCTTAAACTTCTGGCCCTCTGTGCCTGAATTGAAATTACTTAATTGGAACATTCTGCATTTAAAAGCTTGTGATAATCCAAAACCATCCCCTAACTGATCTCTTCTTACAGAAACATCATGCAGAAATACAGAGGGAGATGTTTACATCAACAGATATCCTCAGTTTATAACATGGTGACAGATTATGAAACTTAAGGCTGACTTTCCAAACCTGTTTAAGTGATTGTAACACAGTTAACACATCCGTTACAGAAAACATGCACAAAAATACGGAAATGAATGCTTAAACACACAATAAATCTTTTACTTTCCACCAGACAAATACACTGTGCTTATCAGGTATAAACCATGGCCTATTTCTTCATAACCATAATCATAAATCTGGCTCACGTACTGTATACATTCTACTATCTGTGTGTTCAATTTTGAAAAATACTGCTGTAAATTTCCTAAAGATAAGTGGATTTGTTTTTTTCATAGATATTTACAAGTTACTAGTCTGGGTGATAATAGCAGAAGTGCCAGAAAGGAAGGTATAAAATGACATTTCAACCTAAAATTCCATGTGCAACTGAAGTTGAATCTAGGATTGGAAACAGGATTTGATACTGCTTATATTTATATGTATATATATATATATATATATATATAGAGAGAGAGAGAGAGAGAGAGAGAGAGAGAGAGAGAGAGATTATTGAAGAAAGAACATAAATTGGGGGGGACACTATTGGAAGAGTTATGTTATATAGAAACATGTTTTTCATTAGAATTTAAAAAGGAATGGTGTGTTTTTATCAGTATAGTGGATGTGTAGGATCTAGGACATGTGTAACTACTTTTTACTTTCCTTACAGTGATGCAGTTGTTTGTCCTTCGGTAGCTCTGTAGCTGTAACTAAAAGCCCATTTTGCTGTGATGTGAGTTCCACATCCTGAGGAAAAGCCAGACTGTTGGGCTGTCCCTGTGGATTTCATGAAGTGCTTTGACTCTGAATCAAGATACTTTGTTGATATTCCTGTAAATTTGATGAACAGATATTTTTATGGAAGTTGTTTACATTCAAAAGTATTTTTAGAAATGATTTGTGGTTACAGAGGTAATTAAACTTGTGTATTTTCCTTGGGTTTAGCAAATTGATGTTTGCTAAACTACTGATGAGCACTAAGGATGCCAAGGATGCTGAAATTGCCATTTTTACAAGGCAGTGTTGAGACAGAAGAGTATTTATTGTGAAGAAGTTATGTGCAAAGAGAAAGATAATGGAGGAAATAATGTATGACTTGTCATGTGTAAGGAGTTGTTTTCAGTTAGCTCCTGCTCGTAATGATAATCATTTGCACATTAATTGCTTCAAATGTCTTACAATGTATTTAGATTTATGTTCACTCTGGAAAAAAGTCAGAAGTTATGTTTCATGCAGGACCATCTGGTTGCTGTGGATGTTTAAAGTTTATATGGGTGCAAAAGCAATTGAAGAACTTCATTGAAGGAAAATCTGTCAAGGAGTATTAAACATAAAGATAGCACATCTGCCTGCATGGCATCCTCCCAGCTCCCTGTAAGCTGGTACAGCATGTAAGGGCACACCACTATAAGTTTAGTCTCTTCTGACTTTCTGTGCCAAGGTCCTGCTATTGACCATCCACAGATCCTGCACAAGGATGCTTTTTGATCAGATCTTGTGAAACGCTACAGTGCCCTTGAGACTAGAAATCACACTTGTGATCTGAGGTACATCTCAATGTTACTGATGGGTTTGAGGGGTTTTTTCATCCTCAGTGTGCTTTTTTGAGATGGCATAATGCTGATAGCATCCGAAAAATTATGGGCAGGGAAACAAAGCATTTGGTAAGTTACAGTGCCATCTATAGAAGGAACACAGCACCAGCCTGCAAACAGGTTACACTGCCTTCAAAAACTTTACTTTTTACCTTCATCAACCAGGTCACTGTTTTAACTATCAGGTGAAACTAAACGTTACATCCAACAGGAAACTCTGAGCATTGCACTCAATCTTTAGGCACTACAGAAATCCTCAGAA
The DNA here is from genome assembly GCA_013396735.1 of Grallaria varia. NCBI lineage: Eukaryota > Metazoa > Chordata > Aves > Passeriformes > Formicariidae > Grallaria > Grallaria varia. The sequence goes on along the minus strand of VWZG01011312.1, from coordinate 217,189 downwards.
AACTTACTGAGATTTCCCCCGTAGTTCTCTCAGGCCGTATTTTTTCCATCAGTGTTGTCTCAGTTTTGCATTTGTGTTTTTCAGACGGTCCTCCATCTCCTGGTAACACAGAGCTGCTTGGTGGTCCCAATTAAGGGCCAGGGCACTCTTAAACTTGCCCCTTCCCCTTGCTAAGGGAGAAGGTTCTTGGACAGAATTAGGCAAAGTCTTAATTCTCAGAGTGCACATCTGTTATCACCTAGTGGGAAAGGCTCTGACTGGGAGGTCAGGGATCTGCCTCCAGCTTCCTATTGTTTCTGCACTGATGCTTCTGTATTTTAGGAGCTGGATACCACCAGCAGGCTGTGAGTTGTACAGCTCTCTGAAGTACATTTTGCATAAAGAAACTAGATACACATTAAGCCAAGGAGAGATGTTGAGATGTTGCCTTCATGATGAGGAGTTAGGAACTGGTGTGAAAGAGTCAGATTCAAGTCCCTAATCCTAGGACTGTGCATTGCTTACAAAGTGGAGAACCACTGCAGGAAGAAAGAGAGAGAACCATTTACCATGAAGTGCCAGACAGCTTAGTAGTTACACTTAGATGTAGAGGGCTTCAGTGTATGTTTTGGCAACAGAGCAGGAGAAAATGCCTAACCAGGGAAGTGATGTAACCTGGCACAGCCTGTCATGTCTCTTCTTTTTCTCTTGTACAAAAGGACACCATAACATTAGGAGAATATTCACTGTAGGAGTATTAAGCAGGGGTAAATACCTCCTTCTTACCATCACAAGTGTTTAACTCCTTTTGGGGTAAACCTGTGCCTAGACCCACTATTTCCCACCAGCTGTTTTAAGCAATGCCCCACTCTGTTGTTTTCTACCTCTGTGCTCCCCAACCATAAGCCCCGTGTTCCTCCTCCCAGTGATTTTGTAGGGGATTGTGCTGCCTAACTGAAGGCTGAGGTTTCCCTGAGTGAACAAGTATGTGGGAGCAGGGCTTTGCTCTGAACACTTTGCTCAAGAGGGCTGGTGGCAGAGCAAGGCATTTAATGTCAGACTCCAGTGACTTTGACTGCGCAGCCCTCCTGCTTTTTCTACCAGTTGGCCACAGCACTGTGGCTTATCACTGAGCATCCTATTGCTTTGGACAATAATGACTTTCTGCCTCTTATGAGTCTGTAGATTTTGGTTACGTAAGTAAAAGACCAAGGATCTAATGTGGTACCATGTACCATCACTGGGCATTTTGCCACCGAGTTCAACTGGCTTAGAAGATGGGTTCATTACCCTGAAGAAAACTGGATGAGCTGTTCTTAAGCTAAATGAAAGGAATGATTAACTCCAGTTACTCTTATACTGACTTCTTGCCTGAACTTGCTTCATGCAGCCCCTGATTCTGGAAGACCTAAGATCGAAAAAAACAGCTTCACTGTGCAACTGAACTTTTTGTGCCTACCTACAGCAATGTGCTTCCATTTTCAGTGCTGCCAAAAACACACTTGCACAACAAATCTGAGGAGAACAAAAAACATTAGACAAAAATTCACAGCCATTTTTAGAAGAAACAGTTTAAAGTCTTTCACTACTGAAAACTACTCTTTGCATTTATTTGGTATTTATACATTTGGGGAAAATATTTTGAATGCGCAGGGAGAATTAAAGTTTGCGTTCCAGCAGGACTAATGTTTGTGATCTCAGCACCAATGAGGTAAAAAAATCACTGCTACAACCAAAGTATGACTGGCTGAGATGAGAGTCTATATGGTGCCATTCCAGAAACACAGACCTGTAGTTCTTTCAACACTGACACTTTCCTTTGCCTGTAATCTCAGTGAATACTGCCCTTTTCTGAATGCCCACCTGGCTGTAGAAAATAGCACAGAGTAAGATGATACTCCTCAAGAATAAGGGCATGACAATGAGTCCATGGAGTCTCTTGTGCAGAGGTATTTTTTGCATGATGGAGAGAAACCGTCACCCTCGAGCTACAGTGGAAATAGAGAGGATATCTTAGGACAAAGACTATTCTGGGAAACAATCCCCTCATCACTTCATGCCAGTTAAGCTCCAGCATAGCACATGCTGTGTGGCTGCTTCAAAAAAATGCAGACCTGGACTGCTTCTGTCCATCTGTTGCGTCTCACCCTGAAGGCTTCCCAGACTAGCACACTTAGTGATGTGCTAAAACAAACACATCTGGGCCACAACACACACGTGAAACTCATTACCAATTCAAGTACAAAATCTGTATGTTAGAATACAGTACATTTCTATATGAAAAGACCACTCCAGATCCTGAACATTTTTCAGATTAGGTGCAGTTTTAAAAGAACCATGAAGTCAGAGGCCTGGCCTTCTGTAGTGTGGGCTGCAGTTGTGTGTCTGAATATCATAAGAATGCACTGGCTGTATTTTGGGTAGCCTTTTCCAGCATTCCATTCCAATAATTTCTGATGACCTTTCCTTTTTAAATGCAGAAATATAATTTTCTCTAAGAAATGGTATGAGTTTCAGAGCACTTTTCTACATTATGGGTAATTTGTTTATTTTCGCAGCTTACAAATTATATGCATATTAGTATTGCAGATATGTCCTCCAGCTAGTTACCATATATACATTGGACAAAGCTTTAAGGATACCACTGTGTACCCTTTTGTGTTATGGATTTCACTGTTCATGCTTGATTTGCAAATAAAATATGCGCAAGCATTTATTTTGCCCCAGATAAGAATGAATATAAATAAACAAAATGGTGTTGAAAGCCTTTTCTAGTTCTGGCATCTGTGTTTCCCTTCTGAAGCAGAAGTCATTCTGAAAGCTTCACTGAAAGCTTGCTTTGAAAATGAGTATTTTTGCAGACTGCTGACTGCAGTACCACATTTGCTAAAGAGATGCAGTCACACAATGGTTTGCCTCTGTATTATCTAGGTCATGGGCCAGAATTCTCCTGGGTGTTAACATTTTCAGTTAAGCTGAATTTGTTGGTACACAGTGGAGCTATTTTCCTTTGTAAAGCTGGTCATAAATGGGAATGCTGAGCATCATGCCTGGTGTAACTGGTTTTGGTTCCATGTAGATTGAAGGGGTGAGGTCCTCTTTCTAAGTGGCTGGCCACTCATTCTGCCATAGCCAAGCATTAACCTGGCATTGAAGTTCCTTATTTTATGCTCCCAACCCCACGTATTCACCACTGTTGATTTTATTAAGTGACTTTGTCAGTATTGTAACATGATACCTGAAGGGGTTACTTGCACCATCCATGAAGAAAAGTAGTTCAACAAAATATAGTTAAGGACATTGACCTTTGGAGTGAGTCCAGAGGAGGGCCACCAAGCTGGATGGATTAGAAGGATGGAACGCCCCACCTATGAGCAAAGGCTGAGAGAACTGGGATTGTTCAGCCTGGAGAAGAAAACATTTTGGGGTGAACTAATTGCAACCTTCCAGTACCTGAAGGGAACCTACAGGAAAGATAGGGCAAGACTATTTACAAGGCCATGTAGTGACAGAACAAGGGGAAATGGGTTTAAATTGGAAGAGAGTAGGTTTAGATTATATATTAGGAAAAATTCTTTACTGTGGGGGTGGTGAGGCACTGGAATAGGTTGTCCAGTGAAGTTGTGAATGCCCCATTCCTGGAGATGTTCGAGGCCAGCTTGGATGGGACTCTGAGCAACCGGGTCTAGTTGGAAGTGCCCTTGCCCACAGCAGGGGGGTTGGAACTAGATGATTTTCAAGGTACCCTTCCAACCCAAACCATTCTATGATTCTATGATATTTAAAGCCTGTCTCTTTGTGCAAAGTTTAGGTTCTAAGAGCCTAATTTAAATCCTAGAAATGCAAACTCTAGAATTTAAAATGTAGTGGGTTCCAGAAGTCAGTGTATGATAAACTTTCCCTAAATTCAATACAGTAATTGATCTTATGTTTTTCTTAATCCTCTACCTTTTACACATGAATATGCTTGCAAGCAGTAGCTCTACCTCAAGCATTTTAAAGAAATGCCATGCAGGAAGAACTGAGTGGACTTGAGTTTTATGATTTCTTATTTAGCCTTAAAGTTTTATAAATAATTATATATATTATGATGTTCCATGATATTATAATGGTATATATTACGATGATCCATGTTGGATGTTGCATATTTTATACAATGTGAATAAGATATTAAATCTGTTATGTATATAAGAGAAAATAACAAGTCCAGGTCCAGTTAGTGATTTGTTCAGGACAGCATGAGAAAGTCTAAAGATAAACTGTATGACCAGTTCTGGTCCTCAGTGCTGCTAAATATTATCTTTTCTCTGGAGAGAACCTTTTCTTCACCTGTTGGTCCATACTGTATGTAGGAGGCTATTACATCATATAATCAGCAGTATACCTTGGCCTGACTGCTGAAGGACAAATATTGAGATCTTGCCATAGACATGAAGAATAATGTGGGACTGGATAAAGCATATTCAAACTTTTCTTTGTTTTATTTCTTAAAAAGCTTTCCAGTAGCATTCTTACAGGGAAAGAAAAAAACCACCAAAACCCAAAAAAACCACCAAACCAAACCAAACCAACAAACAAAACCAGGAAAAAAACCAAACCAAACCAAACCAAAAAAATGCAAACACCCCCCCCCCCAACAAAA